>JBAMYA010000002.1:2608764-2628545 GCA_037176975.1 Arrhamphus sclerolepis | reverse complement strand
AAAACTTTATAACTATTATAACTACAGTATGGCCCCTAAAACAAAAACTTAGTAACTGAATTCTATGTGAATTCCAACTGAGACAGACACTTATGTTAAGCTAATGAGCTGTGAAGCAAACATTGACTTCAATGAAACTTTATGCAATAACTTACCAGGTGTGAAGGGGTACGAAATAAGGTTTTTTCAGAGATTCAGAAAGGACACAGGGCATGTGTGTAAAGTTCGAGTTTACTTAAAATTTTCACTGTGGCTTCAACTCACCCAGTTGATGAAAAAGGCTTGGATGAATTTGATGACTTCCAGTGTTACCAGGAGACTGATTGGTATCAGGTTGTTGAACAGGATAATGAAGGTGAGGAAGTTGAGGCCAAAGTTAGCAGCCCCGCCATCTATCAGGGGACAAATTTTTGGACAAAGGGAAGTGATACATAAGAGACTCATCAGTTTCAGTTTGTAAATCTCAGTTTGTCAAATGAAAATTTCAAAAGCTCCGTCCAGCTAATGATCAATGTTATCCCAATCCAGAGAATGTTTTGGGCTAATGTTGCACATCAGCTGGAATGGAGCTTTTCTAGCGCCCAACCCTCTCCTTTTCTAAATGAATCGATTAGCAATCCAATTTAGAGTCCCAGAGATTCAAAGTAGCACTCAGGAACTGAAGTATCTCATTAATGTCACAGCAGCAGCCTTGGCATCCAGCATGATCCAAGCAATGAATTCAACAAAGCACTATGCAAAATAATACTGGTCCCGCAAAAGCCCCAAACAACTGGTAATGTAACCCCACTGACACCAAACATGAAAACAGGAGGGATGTGATTTACCTTTCCTCAGCTTGCAGGAGGTGTAAATGTTACCTGCCTTGAGCTTAGATTTGCAGTTGAGAGGGCCAGCCCTTTCCATGACAAATTAACCGCAAAACAAAAAAAACTGAATGGCACACAGAAAGTGGCAGAATGGAAGCTACTGCTACAACAACACATAGGATGGAATCATTTTGTTTCAGAAGTGGTGGGGTTAGGGACAGGGACAAACATTTCAGATGCTCTCCAAGACAAAGGAGGGAGATTCAGTCCAAAGCACATTTTCAACCAATGAGAAGTGGAAAAGAGTAGGTGGATCATGTCAGTTGGTTGGGTGTTGAGTGTTAACGTTAGTGGCAAAAGTATGCAAACTGGTGTCGTCAGTACCTAGTTCGATCCTTTTGTGCAGCATTTTTTTTCTCTCCACAATTTAATGTTTCCAGTGACACGTATAGATATACTGCACATTCGCATACAGGAATTTTATTACACTTCTTCCTAAAGAAAAGCTTCAACTCCTCACACCAATGCTACACTCTTTTGGAATAAAGTCTGGACAAAAGTGACAATTCCAAAAATAGTCAAGTCATTATTCTTTATACAATTCTTTAGTAGAACAGCGTGAGATTTGGTGGGTTATTATCTTCCTGTATGACTTGCTTTCTCTTGGGATTCAACCTGCAGACATATGTCCTTGCTGCAGGATTTCAAGATGAGAGTTAAGGTTCCCACAGCTTCTCAAGCACCACCGTAACTTTATTAACTGACCAAAGTAAGGCTGAAGATGTGAAAGCAAACCAAATTAGTATAAACATTTGGTCTCAGGGCCAGTATTAGTTGTCATAATGCATTATCTTAATGAAATGCAACAGCCAGTCAGCACTTTGCAACAGGTCAAAGTCAAATTTATTATTCATCCGGCTTGTATAATAACAGGTTTCTGTGAAATACGAGCATGTATGACGAGCACTGAGCTGACTCTGTATTCTGCATCTATCATACTATTGTTGATGAGAAAGCAAATGTATAATAACAACAAAGTAGTGTGAATAAATTGAATGTTTAAGGTATGGGAATCTCTCCACCTTTCTTTTGTCACAGATTGGATAATGTGCACTGGACAGAGCCTCAACAACTCCTTATGAAGTTAAATCATTTCAAGGTGGATGCTTGCTTTATAACTTACATTTCCCTCACCTGGTTCATATAAGATCTTCAAGATAAATGTTAAAATGCTACTGAGAGCAATGTTTCAGCCCTAACGAAACCAATGGAAGCCAAAATAACATCTCAAGGGACCATGCAAGTTATAATGCAAGCTTAAACTGACCAGGGCACAACCTGTCCTACAAAGGCCTATCAGGGTACAGATAATGGCCAGTGTCACGATAATCACTTTGCATACCAGGTTCAGAGCTCCATCTCAAGACATGACTGTCAAAAACAGAGGTCATATTTTCAATGTTGTTATAGTAACCTAAAAAGAGCCTTATTATATTTGATGATTTGAAAATATAAGCAAAAATAAAGCTTTCAGCACTCCACCTCCCCCGTGTGAATGAAAATAGGGGAAGAGGAACTTGCACAAAGGAGAATATCCAATCTTTCTAAAAACGTGTTGCATTCAAGCAATAAAATGTATCGCCTTTCTCCAAGGAATAACTTCCCAAACACAATCTTGTCTCACTTGCAATTAAAGTAAATGCTGCTATTCATTTCTTGTGACAAATTAAAGGCGGTGAAAAAAAGAGATGGTCTGAAGCTTGGGGCCAGCAAAGCGTTTAACGTGGCACAAAAAAAAAAAAAAAGTAAAAATGGAGAAGTGAAACACTGTTTGCATCAGGCACTGAAAATAACTAGACAAAGGTATAAGAGAGCTGGAGGGGAAAAACCTATTGTTGGATCCCTGGTATGTGCTTGTCCATGAGCCCATACAAAGTAGGGCAACCGTATAGGGGGCGAGGGTAGGGGGCTTCATTTGCTTAGCAAAGGCAGAGCTTCAGTAAGGGGTTAGTAAGAGAGGGTCATTCACGGATGGCCAAGGCTTTTAAATGGTTGTTACCTGGAGCTGTTAAAAAAAACGACAACAAAGAAAACAAAATCAAACAGAACATTAGAAAGGAACAAAAAAGTACAGCAGCCTAGTGATATTCAACCATTTCTTTTCAATGAGACTCATTCAGAACACATTTAAGCAAGTCACAGCTGTTTTCTCAGTTATGAGGGAATTCACTTATTCCCATATTGCCACATATTTCACTTGTAATCATTTAACTGAGGCAACATAAAGCCACACAACACATAGTAGCATTTATAGACTTAAAATGACAAAAAAAAAAAAAAAAAAGCTGGTATGAACAAGTGAGACAAAATATGTGGAATAAGATGTGCAGCAAGGGCTTTTGGGACTCTTACAGTTGAGATCCATGTACCAGGCATCATTGCCGTACTGGTACTTCCAGATGGTTTGGCCAATGGAGCAAACCAGAGAGATGGCTAGCAGGCAACCAAAGAGCACAAGGATCTGAAAGTTGGTGATGCGCTCCACATTCGACAGCTTCAGAGGAGGCCGTGTGGAATTCTGGGTAATGCATGACAAAATAGTTGCATTTAATAAAAAAACAAAAAGGGGGTGTGAGTATAACACATTGCCGCATATTCTTTATGACTTTATGTTCTGTGGAACAATTAGAACTAAGAAATAGTATTTGATATTTAGATGGTTAAATTATAACCCACAAAAGAACCAAAAAAATTTTTCACACTTCATACTAACTGTTCTCAATTTTAATAGTACATAATGCACTGAATAATGAACTGGATGGATATATTTTACCTGCATGAGCTTTGTGTCATGTCCAGTGTACACGACCACACCATGGACCCACTGGGTGTTCCTCAGCTGGGCTCCTCTCAGTAAGATCTGGTCTGGACCAAGAGGTACTGTGCTGTGGTAAGAAATGTAGCTGCTATTACCACATTTTCCCTTTCCCACCGTGAAAAAGACTGCGTTTACATTCCCTGTCAATAAACACAGCGTTCTTATTTATATTGACAGTTCCTTTACTACAAACAAAACACAAATGAAATCAATAATTATTCTTGTCAATATGTACAAATGACAGGCTCCCAGCCACCCTGTAACCCCAAACAGGATGAAGTATGGATGAAGGATGGATGACGGATGGATGAATGAATTTTCCTTCTACAAGCGTAACTCCTAATTATAAAAAAGAAAGATTGGTCTTTAAGCTACATGGTAAAAAGAAGCCTCCATGTGTAGAAAGATTTTCATCAATATGAAAATGTTTGTCAAACTTAAGCCTAAAAAACTATTTCTGAAAGCAATTTTAAGAGCTTTATTGTACCAGACCTCTAAAATGAACCTATGATGTTCTAAAAGGAACCACACAGCTTACAATTTAAAGCCTCCGAACAGGTAGCAGCAACACTGCAGCATGTCTTTCATTTCTCAACAGAAAGACAAAACGTCCTCTAAAAGCAAGAAATACATTTCTACCTTTGGCTAATGAGCTGCTGAGATTGTAAAAACGTCAAAGGTACAGGACAAACAGTTCTGCAGCTGAGCCCACCTGTGTCCATCCAGGCGGATGTTTCCAACAAACTCGTACAGATGACGGTTTGGACTTTCACACTCCATCCGCCCAGAGAGACGCATCAGGTTGTCAATTTCTTTTATGTCAGTAGTCACTTGGAGACCCTGTTGTTGTTGTTGCAGTGACATTAAAGCAGCGTTACAGATAAGTGAAAGGCAAAAGTAACTTATACAAAGAAAAATCATGAAAAGATAATCACCTGTCTGATTTTAAGGTTTGTTTCTCCATCCAAATTAGATGTTTCAATGTAGCACATACCTTGTGGTTCACTGTTGTGGAGGAAGAGGATAAAGACACTTGAAGGAAAATCATAATACGATAATATTAAACTGCTATTTAATAAGACTGTATGCTACTGTATATTTAGCCTCAGCTGTTTAGTTTTTAGTATAAATATAATTTAATATTACATTGAAGAGTAAAGTTAAAAAATTAAAAAATTAATAGAAAATAATTCCCAATAAGATGCTATTAATTATCAGTAAGACATAAATCCATAGTGGACTAATTGTGACAGAGAAAGGGGCTAAAACAGAGCAACTGCAAAGGACTACAGCTCTGCAAACAAAGATGTTGCATGCCAGCAAATAAATAAATAAATAAAAACACCATCAATGTTTTACTGGCATTGTCCATTTACTGTTCTGTGAATGTCAACAGGACAGACATGACATCTTTGTTTGGAGGAGCTGCCTCCTCTGAGTTTGACTGTCTCTGCTAAGGAACAGATAGTGGAGAGGGAAGAAACATCAGAATGGGGTGACAAGAGTGAGCAGGCACGCCGAGCACCACAAACAAAGCAGACAAATAAACCTCAGACAGACTCCGGGCACCAGAACAATTAGAGCATGCTGCTGGTTAGAAGATGTGCTGGGTTGCTGGTTAGCTGCGCTTTTCGTAGAATAATCTCTTCACACCAAAGACACTGAAATCCTGCCACAAGCAGTGAGGGGTTTGGAATGTGCTGTTATTAGACACTGAATGAGAGTTTCGATCCAATAAAATGAGCAGAAATCTCCTGTGACGACCAGAATGACTAACAATCTGAAGCATTCATAAACAGCAACACACTGCTTGCGTACTGATACTGTTAATCACTGAACTACATGTAGGCTCATTCAAATAGCAGTAACATGTTGTGAGAAATTAGCAAAACCAGAAATCAAAACGCCATGCATTCAGGACGCCATCCAAGCCATGCAAGGGCAAAAACATTAAAAATATACTCATCACATCCAAAGTACAGCATGTAATAGGAGGAGCATGTGCTCCTCTACTACAGTACTACATGTTTTCATTCAGTTTCAGCAATGTTAGAAGTTTCAGCCAAACATTTTAAGGGCATCTCCAATTACATTATAAAACAAAACACTATACAATAATCAATATATAAATGGCCAATCATCTAGCTGCCAAACCCCAATTTAGACGATATATAAAACAAATCAAAGAATATTTTATTCACTAACATCTGGGAATTGCTAATACAGTCATAGACCCCTTCCTTCCTTTACTTTGGAAAACAAAATTCCTCATTTGTGTCACAAAAGCTAAATCATCTCATCCATGTTGGTACACACAGCCCCTCTCTCTCCCACCGCTGTTTTGTTGGTAATGTTGCTGGTTTCCTGACCTGGATGACAGAATGACGAGGTCAGCCGGGAGGTGATCCCCATTTGCAGCTCTGACTACTTCCCCAACAGCCACCTTATATTACCAACCACACACCAGCAGGGGGCGAGACAGAGGAAGTGTGGCAGTTGTTTGCACAGGAGGCAAGAGAGGAGAGGATGAATTGGGGAGGAAGATGAATGGAGAGGATTAAAAAAAAAAAAACACAAGTAGAAAACAGCAATCATACTGGGGGAAAGAGATAACTGGTTCAGTTTAAAGGAGATGAGAATCGCACAATGATCAGTCCTGTATGATCAGAGGTTTGGTTGGTCATCCGTTCTCCCTTTTCACAAAACCATTGAGAGAAAAAAAAACATATTCTCACCAAATTGCTGTTTCTGCTTTAGTGGTGTACCAGCAAGTGACATTTTTTCTAAATGCAAATGCTCAAGCAGATGTTCTCATCTATATGTCGATAAATTAGTAAAAACATGAAATAAACTGATATCAAATCCAAATGGTTTTTGAAAAGGTGAAGGAGATAAATAGGTTTAAGATGACATGATTGACCAAATCTAATCAAAAATAACATTTCACTGACCAACCTAAAGAAATGATGGTTGCACAGCATCATATCGTATTCAACTGCTTAAAATTTGCATTTTTCACATCATAATTATAACAGGTTTTCAAAAGCAGAATGTTTTAATCTACTTCCAGAAATGCTGGAATACTGACTTAATGTGCTAATTAACCATCACTTCTTTAGGGTAAGCTGAGAGAGCAAGAAGAAGGTAGAAAGAGGGAGAAGATCCCCACAGCCTGTCAGCAGGGTGGACACCTATACCTGGATGATAAAATGACAGCATCCGCAGGAACGAAATCACTGCCATTTACTCTAATAATATCACCCACTTCAACCTGTGAAAAGAAACTGGTTACTGCTGTGGGTTGCCTATAAAACAACATAGAATATGTACGATCAATGTCAGGAAAAAAGATATACAGCTGGAAAGAATTAAGAAAGGCTGGCATCTTAAAAGGACAGAAACATGTAATCCTGATGAGAAGACACTGATGAAACAGGAGACTTCTTTGCATTCCTTCTAAATTTGGAACATATTCCATCATGCAGTGGCTTCACTGATAATAACTACTTTTAAATCAACATATACAGTCTTAAAAGTTTTAAAAAATTAAGAGATTTTTTCAGGTAATGTAAACTTAAGGTAGGAAAAGTAACAAAGAAAATATATTACTGCAGAAAAAAACTGAATTTCATACTATACCTAGCATGTAGGAAAACTCTTAAAAAGCTCCTAAAACTAGAAGAAGCTACAAACCCACCAATATTTTAGAGATAAAAAAAGACTTCATCCTTTCATTTGTTTCGTTCAAGCTGCCCTGAAAAAATAAGGTGTTACAAAACTTGAGGACCAAACAAAAAAGTTGTGACAGAATCTGCTTTTACAATATTTTGAAGAACAGGCAAAAATGGTCTATTATTTAAAACTGTTTCCTTCCCTTCTTCTTATATTTAGACATAAACTTATTAGATATCTATACATATATTTTTATATCATATATTCTTGTATTACATGTTGTGTATATATATTTATATTGTTCATCTCCTCTGTCTTAATTCTCCTCATTTCCTCTTTACCCAGCTGGTCTTCAGCAGGAGGGTCCCCCTAAGAACCAGGTTCTGCTCAAGGTTTGTTCCCAAGAGGGAGTTTTTTTTCTCGCCACTGATGGAGTTGCCGTGTGCTCTGGGATTCTAAAGCTCCTAAAGATGACTTGTCGTAAATAGGTGCAATATAAATAAATTGAACTGAGTGTAAAATGGCATTGGACATTCACATAGCAGCGAGTGCTGAATTTAATCCACATATCAAACACTTGTGTATTGATAGTAGATTTTGTTTGACAAGCGATATAGTTTAGCAGCTGAAATATCACATTATCAGTTGCTATCATTTGGATAATATCCAAGAGATGTTCAGTTTTATCTGCAATAATTGATGCATCATCTCACTTCTTGCCTCTTTCTTTTTAAATCACGGCCTACAAAATGTATACTTCTGATTAATAAATCAGATGAGACAGCAACATGTTAAAGAAAAATGCACAAATACTTCATAAAATAAGCTGAAGTAACGACATGGAAACAGTGGATTACTTAGAACAGTCTGCATACTAAAGTGCTCAGGGAATTAAGGTGTGTGCAGAGACAATGCCAGTATGGGTAAAATCTCTCTTAATCATCACCAACGACCACAGAACAATTGGTAAACAAACATACAGAATGTGTTTTCAGCTCTGGATGAAGAAAGCAAGAACTAGTGATAAATCGACATACCTTCTCCCAGTGGACAATCTCCCAGGCACCATTCCTCAAGACTGTGGTGGGTCATGGGAGTGAGAGAAGGAAGTTGTAGTAGAACAGAAAGAAGAAGTCAAAATAACAGAAAAATATTCAAGCAGAGTTGCTGACAGAAAGCACATACTGGTATTTAAGGTATGTTGGGGTATAATAATCCATATGTTGAAGAAGAAAAGGTTTTTAATACCTTGACATTCCTTTTTGTTGACAACATTGTCAGCTTTGTGACGTTTCTATAAGGGGAAAAAATAATAATATTCACCATGCACATGTATTATTGATGGTACATATTTATGAAAACAAAAAAAGATCAAGTAAGAGAAATAATACAAATTCTGCAGGTATGGCCCATGAGAAGCAACATCCTCCACTTCCTGAGTACGAAATCGGTGTATAACAAATTTAAAACAAAATGCTGCCTCTACAACTTCATAAATGCAATGAAGAGGGTGACATTCTACATTACAGCTTATTATACCACATATAAGAAGCACATGGACTCACTGACAGTTTCAGTTACAAGATGAAGAAAGATTAGACCTAAACAGAGTGATATTCTCACCAATCTTTGGATTAAAATTCTGTATGGCATCCATAGCAGCATCACATATAGTATAATCACTGATGTGTGTATTCACATCTGTGGTCCCAAACCTTAGTAAACCAGATGCATAATTCTGACCAGTTATTCTGCGAGGTCAGCCAACAGACAAATACATCTTGCATGATTAAAGAGGGGATTTAAAAACTGTCACAGCTCTGTGAATACCATCTGCAATTAATTTATGCATACAAAGCCCTGAATGATAAATCACCAATATATCTGAAAAATCTCATAGTTCCATCCTGTCCTGGTAGAACATCTGCTCCCTGAATGCAGGTTTACTTGCTGTTCCAACAGTCTATAGACCTACAGACTGTAGGTCTACAAAGGGTGGCAGAGCATTTATCTACCAGCCTCCTCTATTATAGAATCAACTCCTAACCTCAGTCCAGGCAGACCCCCTTCTCTACCTTCCTTTTCAATAAAGCCTTTAACTCTGTAGTCTCTTAAACCACCTCTTAGTTATGCGGCTATAGGCCTAGGCTGTTGAGGGAGTCCTATTGTACACTGAGCATCTTCACTGAGTCTGTCTTATCTCAGTCTCAGATTGACCTGAATCATTTAATAGAATCAATGTTGTCTATCTTTGTAGTCTCTCTTCTCTCTTCTCCTTTTTCAGGTGCCATTGTGGTGATGTTTCACTCCCTTCTCCTCACAAACCTTCCATCTTCTGACTGTCCTGGCGCTTACCTGCACTTGTCACCTGGTTACCACTGTGGGATGCCTGCTGGCATGGCCAACCTGCAGTCCAACCACCACATATTTATATATTTTTATACCAGATATTTGAATATTTTTGTACCACATGTTATACCTTTTTGTAAGTCTCTCTCTGTCCTTCATCCTTACTGTCCTGTCTCCCTCCTCATTTCTTCCTTTACCCAGCTGGCTAACAGCAGCAGGATCCCCTCTATAATTGAGTGGGGTCCTGCTCAAGGTTTCTTCCCAAGAGGGAGTTTTTTTCTTGCCACTGTTAGGCTTTGACATGTGCTCAGGGGTCATGCTCTGGCTTTCTCAGAAGCGCCTAGAGACAACTTTGCTGTAAACAGACGCATAAAAATGACTTATAATAATGACTTTATCAAGGAGAATTCAAAATCTTTAGGGACTCAAAGATACCCAGCATAAGGTTTTTGGCTTTATTTGATCAGAAACTGATCATCTTCCAGTATTCCACTACAGACTGAGCAAGACCAAGCAATTTTGATGCTGGCCTCTTATTTTCCTTTTGTTGCAAGTTTATAGACTCACCATTCTAATCATAAAAGTTATGAGCAAACTGATGAAAGTTGTAATTTTGCCTAATGTACGTCAAATTCTCATAGGGACTTCTCCAGTTGTGTGTACAGTAGTAATCTACGCCATTACTCCCCCTCATGTCCCGCTTCTTGGTGAAACAATCACGCAATCAACTGTGATTTCTGCAGCTGATTCCAAGGGACAGCCTGTCAACTAGGATCACACTGAGTAATGTGTTGCTGCATCCATCTCATTAAAATGATCACTGTGTTTTAAACTGAGGTCCTGAGAGCAACATGTACTCGGTTTGATTAACTAGATGAGGAAATATTTCTGCCAACAACCTGTTTACTAGTAATGGAGATCTGTTCTAATTTAGTCTAATTCAATTTAAAACTAATTTGGCCACTTTTTCAACACAGAACCATCACATTTCAGGAGATGAAAAAAAAAAAAAAAAACTACATCAGTTACTTGCTGAGAAAGGAGCAGTTAAAGACAAAGTTGGCTGTATCACTGGGACTGTTTGAGGACTCTCCAAGATTGCTATTCGAGCTGGCATGCTTACAGTCACAGGACATTTGCCTAACTACAGTTGCTATCAACTTGGTCAAATCAAAACCCATGGTTAGCAGTTCCTATGAGTGACACGTTTAAAACATCAAATACAGAATATTTTTCTAAGTGCCTCTTTGTTCTTTTGTTTCATCCTCAAATTAGCATACCTTTCCTTTCTACCACCCACCCTCCTCTTGCAGGCTCCAGTTGAATCAAATTTGATTTAATATCCCTGCAGCATTAGGTCTGGCATTACAGTCCTTCCTGTACTCAGAGACATGAATGAAGAGATTGGATCAGTGTAGATCCACAACTTTCCTACTTCTAAAACTTGTACATCCTGTTTGTAACCCTCCCTCTACCCTGGTGCCGTGTGCTGTATTTAGATGATGTGTGTAATAACAGTGCAGCAGAAGGCTAGTGGCACACAGGGTTATGCATAAGTACTGCAGTATCAGGTCTCTGCAGACATAGTGAGGAAATATAAAAGCAGTGAAAGATAAAAGTAGCATGTAAACGTTACTGCCTTTGTTTTGTTGTTTTCTTTTTAGTTCCACTATGCGAATATCAAGACACTATGTAAAACTACACCACACACTAGAGTAAATAAATACACTGTAACTCAATTTCACACTGTAATATTTCTATTTTTTGTGACATTTTAGGATGAAAGATGCCTCAATTACTCTGGGCCCTGCGATGGATTGGTGACCTGTTCAGGGTGAATCCCTGACTTCTCCCTGAAGCAAGCTGTCCAGAAAGAGGTGTAGATAATGGATGGATGGATGGATGGATGGATGGATGGATGAATGAATGGATGGATGGATGAACTACTGTGAGCAAATCGTCCACGTCTGCTGCAGCAGAGACAGCCAGTAACAAATTAAAGCATGTGATATACAGTCTGTAGTGTATGATTCATGAAGTCAGGGGTCAATACTGCCCTGTCAGGTCAACTTGTGAGGAGCAGCACAGTGCAGAGAACAGACGTGCGTGTAGGTGACCTTCAGCAATAAAGACGGAGTCATCACCACTCTGTTCCCATGTTTTTCACAACAAGCCAGGAGAAAAAGTGCTGCGCTGGTGCCTTCAGCACACGATATAAGCTATAGTATAGAGTAACTGCCTACTGGGACCTGCACAGAGGATCGCATTGCAGGGTCACTGCAATACAGCAGAATGCAATGCTCACTCACTTTGCTCATGCTAAGAAAATAAGTCACCAACTTGGAAATTATACATATTTTCTACTTAATTCACTTCAATTTCATTCACACAATAAAAGCATTTTACCAAAAAGGACACTCAAGCCAACTTTTTATGCTGAATAACCTACACGGCATTTTTCAAGCATCTGTTCAACAGCTCAGACTTGCTTGGGGGAAGACAGTTGTTTTGTTTTGTTAGTACTAACTGCTTTTGTGCTTGAGCATTCAGTATCTAGGTTAATTGACTTAAAACGTACTCGGGTGTAGTAGTAACAGCTGTGACCCCTGAAGTAGACGTGTATGTAACTGTGTCTGATGGTGTGACTATAAACTGTTTGTTGGGAATTATCCTGCTGTGGTCACAACTGTCCCTCTTCACAGTGACGCAGTTTAGGACTCTAGTAACACTGCACAGTAAGATCAGTAAGAGTAAGAGACAAAAACACAAACTATAGGTTAACAGCCCGTCTCACTTAAGTCACAATATGTCACTTCAACTGAACTAATCGCATAATTTACCAATAAATTCATTTTAGAAAATTTGATTTTATGCATAGTAAGAGAGCTCCCTGTTGATAGGTAGTTTTAACTATATTGATAGCAAAAGTTATCTACAAAGAGATAGAGGTGCTGAGAGAAAGTCTATGAATAACATGCATTCATATTAAATCCTAATTGACATCTGACACGTTCAAGATAGGCAAATTTAAATACCAACAAGTTCGAGGTTATATCAAAACAAAAATGTGACAGAAGTATATTTTTCCTATATAAAGGACAATGTATTGTTGACTTAGACACAGCTAGACATATAATCAAGAGGAGAAAAAGGTATTCCTGTGTTTTAGAAATGGGAAATTATTTTAAAATCATAATACATCCCTTTAAGCACATGTAAACACTGTAACCAAGGTTAAAGTGAGCTTGCAAGGTGGCAAACCTAATAAAAGTGATAAAAGCACATTTGTCTACTTTAAACAGCAGGTAGAATCTTTATGGTTGTCAAAGAGCTCAGGTGTGGCACAAAAAAATATATCTTTGATTCTTTGTGTCTAGTTACTTCACATGTTCTGCTTTTATCTATCAGAAACATAGACGGGATGAATTTTGAAATTTAAGGAACAGTTATATTTATAGATGGCTTACACTCAAAAACACATCAATTTTGTTATTGATTAGTTTACAGTCCACTGCTGATCAGGAATGCTCCAGCCTCCTCAGTAGCTCTATTTTAAGCATTCCTATGAATCACTTATTTGAACAACTTCAGCAGATCAATATGCCACACAGCACAAAAATGAAAAAAAAAAAAAAAAAACAACAATAAATACTAAAGAAAGATTCAAGAGTTTAAAAAAGGCTCCAGTGTGGGGTTTCAGATGTATACCTTGGTTGAGAATGCATCCCATGCACATAGGCTGCAGTCCTCCTGCATTCAGCCCACATTTGCTATACGTCTTCCCCCTCTCTCTCGCTCTGACCCCATTTCCTGTCTGACTGCTTTCAATAAAGGCCACTAGACCCACAAAATCTTAGGAAAGAAAATCCTAATCTGATAGAACATCCACAGGCCCCACCCCACAACAGCCAAAGCATCCACTGCCATCCTCCCAGTGCTGGACAACTGCTGTTGCAGTTGTGGAACAATATCAAGCAAGACATTTTAAATGATATGCTTGATCAGCGTATTAGAATGTAGTTTTGTCCCCTTTTGTTTTTTCTGGTTTTTTTGTTTTGTTTTGTTTTTGTCTGCATTTGTTGAAGGCCTCTGGACATGGCTTTAAACAAATGCTTACATGGCGTTTTAAGGTATGTTGCTGACTGCATGATATTTTTAAATCAGTGTTTGCAATATGCATGTATTAATTCCTGCTGATGCTTTTCTGGAAAATCCTCAACTTGATAATGAGAAACAATACAGTTCAGAAAAAATTCAAGCAAAAATAAACAAAACCAATATCAATTTAAATTTAAAATTTGTATTACCAGATCTTCAATTATCTCTTTGACAGCAGCGACCACCAGGATAAAGAGCAGTGGCACCAGTGTGGTCCAGCGACCAGTGGGGGACACATCTGGGATTTGCTGGAGAGAAAAAAAAAACAAAAACAATATCGCGAGGTTAAATCAAATCATGATTTATTTATTTATTTATTTACTTACTTAAATAATCTGCTGGGAATGCTGACGCTTAAAGTAACACTTGTTTAAATCTGCTAGGGACCAGAAAAAGGCTGGACGGGTGACAGTTCAGCAGAAAAATGCTGCACAATACTGCACAATATATAGCACCTGACTTGCAAATAATTGATCTTTCATGAGCAGTACTGCTGCTTAACTGACATGGCTCGAGCAGACACCATGTTGATGGACAAGTTGATGTATTTATGTCTTTATCATACTGCATTGAGTAATATCTGCAGGCTTGTAAAAACATCTGGGACTGTGCAAATACACAAGTTAAAATGAAAAAAAGTCATGGTTCTAGACACTGAAAAAAGTTGCTGTTATACCTCTATTTAACACTGAAATAAAAGCATAGTTGAAGCTGAGCCAGAACTGCAAGCAATACTGCTGTAGGGAAACTTGGATCTCGACTCCTCATCTGCATAGATGTTTTATTCAAGGTCACAACATTGACAGGGCGGGTAATAAAGATTCACCCTTTCTGCTTTTCAAAGGACACTGGATTAAGTCGCATGCACAGAACTCTCATTAATGTGGATAGTCTGTCAGCTCACATATAAAGAGCCTTCCTTTCTCTAATATCTATTCTCTACTGGGAAGCTTTGAACACCTGAGATATAGAATTCCACTCCTTTGAAACATGCAGCAATAATTGGTATTTGAAGCTTAAGGTGTTCTTAAGAGGAATTAATTCTGACTTGTACAGTAGAATCAGTCTAAACAACGTTAGCAGCAGAGAGTTTTATAGAGTTAAATTAAACGTGTTGGTGATGTTCAGATCTATAGCTACTGTTGTGATGCAATCGAAACATAAACACAAATGATTATCAAATATACACAAAAGTAGCTACCCACAACTATCTGCTAGTCTATTTGTGGCTCCGTACACAGTGCGGTGTCTGTACTGTACTAGTCCTTCAGAAGAACACTGAAGGACCAAAACATGGCCATCATCAGGGAGAAGATGCATATTTCATTACAAGTCATGTAATATGACGTATTAGTGTGCTGAGCATGTACGTAAGTTTAATTTCCTTTTCAAGCAGGCTCACGTTGCATCACATGTTTTATCCATTACCAGGATACAAATTTATATTAAAAAAAAGAAACTGTCTGTGTGAAAGAGAGAGAGAGAGCTTATCTGTGTGCATATGGAATTACAGATATGACCTTCAGGGAATTGGTGTCTAGGTTGTGGCAAACATTGTGTATTGGGAAGGGGGGGGGAGTCCAACAGCATATTAATTACCAAAAGAGTAAATTGTAAACAAGAAAAGTCGTGTTTGTATTTATCTGTGCCACAGAGGGAGCAAAAAGAAACAAAACAATACATCTTACCTGCAAAAGAGCAATGAAAAGAAAGAAAGCGTTGGCTGCCCTCCTGAACTGAGAGTAGAGGAATCGAGGAAGGAAGGTGAGGACGTTATATTTGGCTGTGCTGGAGAGCGGCAAACAAGGTGGCAAACAAGGCGATGGATGGAGCAGGAGAAGAGAGAAAGAAAAACAAAACAGGTTAGCTATCAAATCATAGGCTGTGACATATGGAGTTAGAAGAGTCTCAATAGTCACAAATGCGCAGGACAAGATTCATAAATGTGGAAGATGATTCACAAATGGGCAGGACAAGGTTCACACTTGTATTTCTGATGCACACACAAATACAACTTGATTGGTCTGTGGGCTTCGCTGCATTTGTCTGTGAATTTTGAAACTTCCCTTATGTTCCTCAACTCACTAATGCATTTTTTAACACATTATACCAGATGTTATAAATAGGAGGCCGATGTACTGTCTTATGGCTGATATCAGCCATATGTATGTGTGCTGTCTGGGATAGCGCTGTTTTAATGGTTTAATGTGATTGGCTTATGAGTAAATCGTTTCCTACGTGGGCCACGTTCTCATGATTGGTTGAAACAAGGAAGATATCTGATTGGTTGCAAAAAAAAATAAAAAATGTATTTGTGAGTTGAAGGCACGTCAGGGGAGTCTCAAAATTCACACACAAATGCACGAAACAAAGTTCACAGACCAGAAGCCATTTGAAAATCAGGTTACATCTGTGTGTGCATCAGAAATACACGTGTGAATCTTGTCCTGCGCATTTGTGACAACTGAGACTGTTCTAACTCCATTGTGACAACAGATAAAATTGATATAAAAAATATTGTTCAAGTCCATAAATGTTTAATGTAAATAATTACAACTCAATCAGTATCAATAATTAATCCGTCCAGTGCTGCTGTTGCAGAGATGCGCGTCTGTGTTTGTGTGTGAGACTGACAAACAGCAGAGTCCAGTGAACTCAATGATAACAATAAAGAATAATTAGAGGAAAGACAGCAGCTGACAGAGGGGCATAAAGATCTCCTGGCAGATGTGAGCTATGTTGTCTGTGCTGCTGTGGGACCGGTGGTGATAGCGGGATATTGAGCATCGACGAGCATTCAGCAACGACCCACAGTTAGACCTCCAGCAGTCTGATTTACAACTCCGTTAAAGGGGCCAGTCAGAACAGCCACTTTAGGAGAAGATATATACTCGGTTGCATGCCAGGCAGTTGGCAATGCTTTGCACACTGGCAGTTACACAAAGAAATGAAATAGAATAAAAAATATTAGCATAGCTTCTAACTCAAAGGCAGCCAACCTTCATGAGGTCAAAACAGCTGTTTTACTTTTCATAGAATTAATCTCAATTGACAAAAAACATTTTCAAATATTCTGAACTTGCAACATATTTACAAGAACATTATAAACTGAAGGGAAAATGTCTGAAAAAGACAAAAGCATAATTCAAGAGTTCATCTTCACTGGTTAAATGCTCATGTTTTAGTTTTTCATGTAGACGTTTGGGGTATGAATGCAACCAAACTCACAATCATGTTTTCAGAGTAATCCAAATCAATACGAGGTCCTAAAGATTCAATGTTTTCATTTCGTGAATCCACAATGGTTACAAAATAATTGGAAGTTATGAACAAGAATGCAAATAGTAGGCTATGTTCTTTACCTTAAAGAAGAGGAAAAAAAGAAGGTACATGCATACAAACATTGAAGAGTATTTCCATAGGTCTGAAGTAAATAACAGCACAAAACAAAACTAATACATCAAGATAAAGTTAGCCAGAACATTATATGTAAGCACATTAGGTCATCATTATTATTAAGGAAAAAGCTTACAAACAGGCAGGGTGAGATATGCAGATACCAGGAAATGAAACAAAAATACATTCTGAATGTCCCTCGCTAGAACAGAAAAATGTCTGGATGAACACTGTAAATGATATATTTGTGTTGTATTAGTTATTTACAATAAAGAAAGACTGCACAGTATGCAAGGTATTCCTAAGGTCTTCAACTTAGCTTAATACTCAATACTTTATTTTATTCACCCCACCATTCGTTCTGAGTTCACAGCTGTGGAGGGTAAAACATAAGATTTTAAGTATCAAGTGAATTGTGTTGACAAGAAAAATTCAACCACTGACACAGGGCTATATGACACTGAACAGTTGACTGAAACCTTCACTGTACTTCCTCATGATCAGGATTATATGAGAGGAGAAATTTGCCCACTCACACTTAAAATGTGACATCTGAGCATTTTAGATTGGAAAAGAATGATCAGCATATACCTAACACACACAGGATATTACAACTTGAGATAGTAAAAAATATGAAGATGGGAAAAAAAGAATAAAAACAAAAACAAAACACAACTGTCTAACCACACAAGGCTCTGGACAGTGAATCCGACTATATGTTATCAATAACCAGCTGAGCATGATTGATCTGGTCTTGTGCAGAGTGCTTAAGTATCATGGCTCATGGGCTACTTTCATGTGCTGTCTTGCATGCATAATTACTGTATGGATTTGCAGGAGGTGTCACAGAGCACCAGCAGATTCAGATCACGAGCCTCTTTCATCATTACTGCCATTCTTTAAAGCTGACTTTCTCCTCAGTGCATCAGCATGCAGTGAAAACTTTAACAGCTTCCTTGATAGCACACACTTGGGAAGCAGGTCTCTTTTACGTCAGCCACTAAAACAAGATTTCTCCCCTCCTGAATTGCTAAGCACTACCCTGCTGAATACCTGCTTGCTGTGGCAAGTCTTATCAGCATATATTTGACCATAAAGCAATAATCATATGATCCCATGACAACCTCTGGCTGCCACAGTGCATACAATCACAGTAATTCATTTGGAGAAGCCCTATACGAACCATAATACAAGCCTAAAATCAGGAAAAGCTGGGTCAATAACAAATAATATGAAAATGAAAAAAATAAAACATTTCAGGCCTGCAATGCAGTAAAAAAAAAAAAAAAACTTGGTATAGATGTGACTTACTGTATATGTTTGATACAGGTAATGTCATCATATGGTTCTAAAAATAAATAAAATAAAGTTTTGACAAAAGTTAGGAGCTTTTTTGTTGTAAAATCTTAAAACATTTGTTAAATCCTGACTTTTTGACATAAACTAGCTGCTGTTATTCCACACTTTCATGTCAGTACTCAATCAAACGGGTCGTCGTAGTGAAATCTTGTCTTTATGCGCTCTCGTAGGCCAGATGAAATGAAGTGGCGGGATGGATTTGCCTTGAGTTTGACATGTGATCTAATCATTCAGAGGACTAATTGTTGACTAATCAAAGCTCAAAAGTTCACATTTATTAACACTTGTCTTATATAAAGTGTATCTTTTTACTAAGAGCCCTGTGAGTAATCTATTGCCTCTTCTTTTTCCGTTTCCTCCCCCTCTCTGCTCTCAGGGATTTGACCCCCCTCATCAGAGTGACACCAGGACGGTTTATGTAGCAAACCGCTTCCCCCAGCATGGCCACTACATACCGCAACGCTTTGCTGACAACAGAATCATCTCATCGAAGGTAACAGCGTCACTGGTGTATTGTTTCATAATTAACTCTATACACTGGGGATACACTGTCTTTGCTTAGCAGGAATTAAAAGTCAGAAAGCCGAGGTTGGAAAATTTCAAAGGCATGATTCAATAAATGATCCCTAATGGATGTTTCACATACTATTATAATAGGAGGCGTGTGAGTGTGTCTGGTTGCTCCTGCTTGTCTTTAGTGGTCTGTGATGGACTAGCAGCAACCCAGGGTGATGGATAGATGGAAATATTGGACTGTTTCAATGGCTGTGCTGCCTTTGCAAATTTAACAAACATGCAAATCATCTAGTGATGCAGAAGAGGTAGTTTCCATTGCCCCCTATTTTATGTTTTAACTTGATAAAAAATGACCAGGCTGTGTGGCATATAACAGGATTTTAAAGGTCTGATAATGCAATATTTTAAATGTTTCTCCTCAGTAAGGTTGAAGTCTTGACTCCCTGATAGGGGTGTGCAAAGCAGCCGGCATTTGTATCTGTATTTGTATTTGTTTAAGGGGGAAGAGTCTTTGTATTCGAGTAAAATCTGTATTTGTATTTGAGTAAAATTCAAAATAGCGTTACACTAATTTACGTTATAGTGTAAGTATTCTTTATTTATATCCATTATAATAATTATGGATATGCAATATTGGTTGATGT
>JBAMYA010000002.1:2549865-2608224 GCA_037176975.1 Arrhamphus sclerolepis | reverse complement strand
TAGGAAAATATTAAAAATAATGTTCCTCTGGGGGAAAAAAAAAGATTTGGGGGGATTTGCAATTCAAGAAATCTGGAGGAATTTCAGTCTGGAAAGGGCAAATCTTCACAATGTTCATTTCCACTTCTGATAGTAAGCATCAATGCACAGAAGTATACTGAAATTGAAGGGCAATATATATTGCCTTCAGTCCTTTCCAGGGATTTCCACGCATTATTCAGTAATACAATGCAACAAAACACATCTTGCACACAATACAAGGACAATGAGAAGAAGATGGCACAGGCACTGGACTAGGCCTGCATGCAATCCTGACCTTTCATAATAGAGGATGAGTGGAGAACCAAAAATGCAACAGTGACAACCAAGCACTAAGTATTCCTTATGGTGTGTTAGCAGGAAGAATGGGACAAATAACAATTAAAGTGTTTCATTGCTAGATATGCCAGAATGTCTTACATGTTGTGAGAAGGAATGACCACATAGTAAAGTGTTTTTTTTAAAGAATATGTTATATGCCTCTATTTCAGCTGCTCCCTGTTTGGGGTCAAGAGTGAAGCGATCTACATGATGATGATTGATTTTGCTCCAGTTTTACATCGGATGCCCTTTCTGACATAACCGGGATTCTAACCTGGACCAAGATGTAGAATATATTACAGGCCTAAAATGCAAAAACGAGCGTTATAAACAAATGCAAATAAAACCAAAAAGGTATGAAATATTATGGGTCCATATTGTTTATAAAAAAATAAATAAAAGCCAAGTTACATGCACAAATAACAGATTTTGTTATGCTTCTTATCATCCCAAACTTTTCTGACTTGGGTTGCATTCGCATTATATTTTTATGCAAAGAAATCTTGACGTGTCCTACTGATCGCACCAGTAACTTACAGTGGGAATGTGTCTGCATGTTTGTCCACACCTTTACATACAAGTAGCTGTGCTATTGTCACAGTGGGTGTAACATGCATAGGCTGGCTTTTAATTTTAATACGCCATTACAATAAGAAGCTTAAATGTCATGTAATATCCACTCAGTGCAATGAAAAATTGGGATTAATGCCACTCAGAGAAATATGTACAAGATCCAATTAGGCTTGAGAAAATAGGGCCAATAAGGATACATTGCCAAGCCATTTTTTGTGTGAGTGGGTCATTGCTTCTTCTTGTATCCATTCATACCTCAACTCTCCAATGTTTTCCCAAAAAACAGAATTTAATGGATGCTCAACAGATGGATGGTTTGCAAAGCCACTCCTGCTTGCCTCAGGATAAACTGTCAGCGTCTCAATGATTAATCACCTTTACATTACAACCAGATCTGCCAGCAACGAGCACAGCTGAATAAACAACCCACAGCAGCCCTCACACAACTAAGGAGCCCATCATTTCTGAGATGTTGCATTCGGAGAATGAGATCAACTGAAACCATGATTTGTGCGAGTATTTTCTGTCTGCTTGTAAGATTACATTCACCATTTATTACAGACCCTGTCCCTGTAAGAGTGTCCACAGGTCACTTGAAGACAACAACCAATCTTGTTGAACAAATTGGATCTTTGAAGCAGCCTACAATGCGTGCCCTCAAAGCCCTGAGGTAAATGTTTAACCACAATTTGGAATTCAAACTAGAAGAACAGAGAGGAACTACTGCTACTCTAAAACAAAATAATGTTACAATCATAGAAATCTATGAGCACCTGACTAGAAAACTATGCCACCTAGATATTCAAGAAAACTCCCACAAATGCATTTTCTACAGATGACACAATTTACAGTGCACCTCTGGCTCTTTATGCAAAATTCCATACAAATGAGATGAAGCAGTGATGGACTGACCTGGCTGGTAAGTCAGCGATGACTTTTCAACAGGATGCATTATAACTGCTTTATAAACCCTTTCAGAAACCAATGAATTAAGGAAAACCCAACATTACATTGCTAAGAGTTGAGCCATTTAAAGGAGGAAAAGGGCCACAAGGAACATCCTGACATCCGAGGCTGATATTTGTCATAGTAATACGTGAAACTAACCCAGACAAATTGAAAAATAAAAATATACTTCCATTCATAGACTTCTCACCCATTTACTATTCCTGATCAGTTTACAACCATGTCTGTGCAAGCACATACTGTACATGTCTCAAGTTGCTCCCGCTGCAAGAATGCTAACAGTAATATTATTTGACGGCCTGCCTGAACAATCTTGGCCTTTAATGCAAAAACACTGCACTCCTCCTAGAGGAGCAACAGGATAAAAAAAGGTCCTTCTGGAGCATCTGCAGCAATGCACTGCTGGTGATTCAAACCTTGCAGGGATTCATCAAATATTGTTTGGCAGCAGGTGTCATTTTGGCTGTAGATAAAAAGCTGCTTTTCCTCCACAGTGCTAATGCACTCATATAAGTCACAGTGCATGCATTGAAAAAACAAGTAATTTTAATACAAATATGGCTTTTTCTGAAAATAATTTTTATAACTCAGGCTCCAAATATTAAAAATAAATGCAAAATTGTAAATGCTGTTTGATACAAGAAGATTTTACCGGGCTGGCATTTCAACAGCTTCTGAGCGGGCAAACGTTCCCTCAGTTCAGCCGTGGTTTGCTTGTGGCTTTAAAGGTTAATGCATGTTACACTACAAAGCACAATCAAAAGCCAGGTCAAAAACAGCAGTGATTCACCTTAAATGAAAAGACATGAGAGATTACAACCTTGAAAGTCAAAACCAGTTTCGAAATGCAAAAATGCAACCAACGGCACATAAAGGCAGAACCGTGTTTATCCTCCGTCGTACTTTCTGACTTCATGCAACATTTTTCAGTTGTTTTTGGTGTCATTTTTAACCACTATTGTGCCTGCACTGAGAGTGGGTGTCATTTGATTTCTCAGCACTCACACGAAGCAGCAAGGAGCACAATTTCCAGTTGAGTGCAAGAAGCAAAGCTGGTAAACCAGTCCAAGTGGAACACAAGACTTGCCAACATATTAACCTAATACTTACAAACAGTATCAGTACCTTTGCACTTCACAAAATCATCAGTTCTTAAGTTACACTGATCTTTCTCAACAGCTTCAGTGCATATCTATGAATAATCTTACCTGACACGATTGCTGCAAAATTTTGTAAACTGCGGCTGGTTGAGGTGTATCAGTCGGGCATCTTCTTGGTCAGCCAAGGATGTTTTCTCCGATGTGTCCTCTGTCTTTTCATATCCTTCAGCAGACAAGAAAATACATTTTAGTTTAAAATTTTTCAAAAAAAGAAAAAAAAAAATGCCCTGAGCACAAACAAAGGTTAGATGAAAAGGTGTTTTGAAGTCTTTGATTTGTTATGTGTCTAAAAAGGCCCAAAGGAGTTTTTTTGGAGTGAGAAAAAGATAAATCAAAAGCTCTTGTGCACAATAAAGTCTGTGGAGGTTTTTTTAACTTTTTTGGTACACTATTCAATGTTTTTTCAAAATATTATTAACAAAGTTTAGTCATTTGTGCCACTGTGGGCTTTGTAAAATGTCTTTCTGTAATATTATTCAAAGGCTATCCAAAAGTCTGCAAAGTGTTTTTAACTACAACTTTTGAAATATATTACATGACATGTCACTGCAAACGGATTTATCAATACTATCTAACCTTTTAAACTCCACCTCACTTGTTTGCAGTTAAAGAACAGTCCAATATTTCTCCAGCTGTCTGCAGATGCACCCACACGCCGTCTTTTCTAAGCACTGCACTGTTTTAGGATTAATTTGAGCAAGTACAACTATATTACATAAGAAAATATCTACACTTAACTTACTTAAGACACATCCAAAGGCTTACATTCCAGCAACTGCCCTGTTACTATTTGAGGGCTACTTGATCCTGGACATGTGTGGTTAACGTTGGGAATTTCCTGTCCAGAGTGACGTCTTGCTGGCAAGAATCCAGAGCTTTTCTGAGTTGATTAACTGCTGGAGTATGGTGTACAGAAAATAAATCAGAGATGCCTTTGTCTTCTGTTTCTGAATCATTCTTAAAACCTTTTCTCCCTAACAGCCTGTGTTTTATTTTATTTTTTTTAAATTTGATGCATAAAATCAATCACCACACCCAATTTATGTTGATGCTTTTCATAATATGATTGAGATCTCTTCCATTTTTTAACTTCTCTCCACTTTAATCTTCTTAATTCTTAATAAAATAGAGTAATAAAAATGTAGGACTGTCCTAGAAAACGCTCTCTTTGGGGGGTTAACACTCCCTTCATTCATCTGTGGGAGCACAAGCTACTGCTCTGCTCCTTCAACAAAGTAGGGTGGAGCTCTACTGACCAAAACCACATTCCTCAGGCAGGATGGAGGCTGTACGTGGGTCACTGATATCTGACATATTCCATAAAATATTCTGATTGGCAAGGGACCAAGAGAAAAACATTCAAGTCTTTTACTTTTTCTTTTGGGGTTCCACACTGATGATGACTTGTATCATAGAGGAAGCACAGGTACGTGAGTTAACTGCTGCTAAAATCGGTCAGAATTTGTTCAGAAACTGCCTGTTTCTGCTGGTGAGGATCATTTAGAATCAGAGGATCTTTGCGATCTTTGAGAAAGCTTCCAGACTCAGTAATTAGCACGTAACAGCATGAAATTCCGCCAATTCCACTTTAAGTGGGGGCAATCATGCGGGTGTACTTTGGATTTTACAGTTTTACGAGAAGAAGGAACCAGATGCCACTTATTTAATATGCTGTTCGCAAAGTGAGAGTCAAAGACTTTGGGAGCACCGCAAATATCTGAGCTCACATCATTTGCCACCACTCAGAGATGAAAGAAGTTGAACATGTCACGCATCCAGCCACTGACCAAAGCAAAGTGTGCCATGTCCCACACGGCCTGCAAATTCTGAACAGTTGGTAAAAAAAATAAAAATAAAAAACAACATGCATCACCTTTTCCATTTGCAGGACATATATCCAAACAGCTGAGCTGACAATTTAGGGTTAAACACATTGATACCTGCAAATGAACCAAAGAATGTCACACCATCATCATGTCCTTTCTACAGAGAAAGCTATAAAGAAAGCTGTAAAGAAAAAAGTGAAAGTCAAGCTTTGCATTAAGGCACTGACTTCCACTGCAGGAAAAGAAAAAAAAAAAAAAGATAACACGCAAGGTAACTGTCACTCGTACTTTTAATAAGTATATGGAACACGTGTATGCTTGGCCTACATTTTAGATAGCTTCTGTAACAACTAATGTAATGTAATAAGTAATATAGTTGTGTACATGTGGTTTTATACATACATACATACATACATACATACATACATATATACATATATATACATATACATACATATACATACATACATATATACACACACACGGTGGAGGACCCAAGTTTTGTTTTGTTTTTTTACCTGAGGGACCTGTATTGCTATTGGTATGTAGGGGGGTTTTATCCGTGAGCCTGCAAATTACAATTTATTGAACAGCATTTGTTTAAATCACTTGTAATGGAGCTCAACAACTGTCTGCATTAAACCAACACACTAAGGTGAGGGTCCCCGGTTGCGGCGGACATACATTGTTGGTTAAATGACCAACATTGAAGCATAAATCCCTTCAAAGGTGGGTGTGAATCATCCTGTATGGGATTTCTGTTTTAAGGGTGATGGACAGAACGACAGGAACACCACAGTAAGTCAAACATAATAACACATATGAAGCATCATCCCACTGTTCCACTGACATGAGAATACCCTCAAAATGTACTTATTTATTGAAAACTGGATTTTTATTTATTTAATTTGTTTTATGTAGGAATCTGATTTCATTTAATGAAAACCTCAAGCTTTATTAATTATGCCTTAGTGTAAGAAAATTAGTATCATGCCTTTTACTGCACTTTAGTTTTGTGGGGCAATTGAGTAGCCTAATGCTTTTAAATCTTGTTAAATTAGTGTTTCAATTCTTTGATGTGAAAGTGTTCTAATTTAAGCTGGTATCATCCTTGGCATAATTTTTCACTTTTAAAATAGCATTGTTTTGTTATAAATGTTTTCAATCATTTGATCTTTTCAATGCTGCTCCAAACTTTTCACTTATTATTGGAAAATATCAAGAAAAAAAAACAATCTGAAATGAGGCTCGAGACCTGTGATATGATCCAAACTGTGAAATATGTAATCTGTTACAGTCAAATTACCAGTCCAAGTAGACCAAACAAGTTGTAGCTCAACAAATTAATCCAGAGCTACATTTAACTCCTTGTGTACCAGTTATTTTGATGATCTCCTCAAATACAAACACATGTGGGACCTGTGACCTTATAAGTTGTGATTTATAAAGAAAAATATAACACAGTACATATAATACAATAATACAAAACCGATCCCTTCTGACACTGGACAAGATTCAGGTAAAAACCTGGACCAGTAACTGGTCCGTCACAGAACCGCATGAGAAAGATCACCAGTACATGTTTTTGGACAGTGAAGTCAAGACTACCTGGCAAAACCCCACACAGACTTGGCTAGAGCACAAAATCTCCACACAGAAAGGCCCCAGCTGAAATTTGAACTGGGAACCTTGTCGCTGTGAAGCAGCAGTACTAAACACCACCATGCTGCCTGGAAGGAGAAACATAAAACAGAGAATGCAAAGCATTCACATGTTCAGAACAGCAGAAGGAATAAAGTCCATGTAACATTTCCTGGTAACACATTGCCTGAAATTACACTTCACTGCAATGGAAAATACAGATTCAACAGGAAATACTTAATAACAAGAGGTAAGAAGGGTCCTGGGGTTCACATTTCATTAACCGCATTCTCTAATTGATATGTCTAGCTTAGTGCCTTCAGCACTGCCAAGAGAGCACCCTTGTAAAGCTCTAAAGTCAACAGTATTCCCTGACTATCAAGTTGCGTAGATGTGATTTAAAGGGTTCTGGGGTGGCCTTTGGTAACCTGGACTGGTGTTGTGGGGTATGAAGTAAAGCAGGCATAGCATAGTTTCCATTACTACAGATATAGTCAACTATGGAGTTTAAAATGGAAAGGAGGCCACATGAGTGAGGGAAGGTGGCTCCAACAACAAAAAGCAAAGTCATGACGTCGTGCAACTGACACTACAGGATATGCCACAGTGGTAATCCAAGCCCCGGTCTGCAGTATTTCCTTCTTGTCATGTCAAGGAAACAAAACAGACTGACATGGCCTTCAAAGTAAAGCTTGCTACTTTCCCTGCTCTTTGCTTACCCCTTTTTCTCATCTTACACTTATCACTTTCTCACTCATGTTACACAAACCCTGAATCTTAAATTACAGCTCTTGTTATTTTAATGATCCACTTGGCTTTGCACAGATTATTAGTCAGGTGTAACTGCCAAACATCTTCTCCTGATAGTTTCTCAGCATTTGCTCTATGGTTAAAAATAAAGTGTCCCTGGTAGTCATTTGATAATTAGGGGAAACACGGGGCATTTATCTTGACCCTGTTATGTAATGTTATGTCAGATCACCAAAGGTGGTTTATTGGATTACCTTGGTGGCAGAATGGTGTCTTTACACAGCAACAGGAGAATTAAGAATGGTGTCTGTTAATTAAGTTGGAAAACTTCCTTCATCTTCACCAGTAAAGTATGGATGTATATGTATTATATTAGAGATTTTATCCTGTTAAACTTTCATGTACATTCTTTTGGGTTGTCTGATTTTGAATTTTAACGTATCAAACGTTGGCTCATTTTCCACATAAAGACAACATTTGATTTAGACTGATTATTTTTGAACAGTACCTTCTTTATTGGTGTCTAGTGTATTGTGTGAGGATTTACTCAAGATTACAAAGATTTGGGATTTTTAAACTTATTTCAAGAGAAGTACCTTCAAGGTTTTTTTTTATTGTTATTATTTTGTATTTTTACTACTGTTATTTTTATAATCATCAGTGGATCTGTTAATCCTACAGTTTTCGTATGTTAGTGTTTTTTAAGTGACCTCTTTAGTTGCATGTCCACATCTAGCCTCCTCAACCCAAATTTTACAGGATTTGCAGCCAACAGCTCACCTGCTAACACAGCAATGACAGGTGGTTAGCAATGAGTAACAGCACTGAACAAAGGTGAAGGAAAGGGCATCGACTCAATGGGATGCAGCCTCACTGAGTCTGTACTGGAAAAGGCCATTGCCACTAGATAAAATTATAAACTATAACAAGGATAAAAAAATGTAATCGTATATCAGCATTTACAACATTGCACAATGAATACCTTCAACATCATGATCAACAACAAAACAAGGTAACAGATTTGTGTATAGCTCACAGTTGCGGTTCATTCCCAGTCAAAAAGGCAAGTGATAAAATCTATCTTTTGACTAAAACCTTTGTTTTTTTCCTGAAGAACTAATGCACAGTTAGTGTTTATGTGACACTCAAACCTCCAGAGTGCTCAATAGGATGTCTTCAATATTTAATTAGTAGACAAAGAGAGCTCTCTCACAAAACTAAAAGAAATATCCAACAAAGGCAGCCAAAGAGTAAACCTTGTGTAATAATGTAACAAGCACTTTCAATGACATGGAAACACAGTAATGACATAGTTCATAACTTCCGCAGAAGGCCAGTATAAGGTAGCAGGCCAGTGGAGCTGGCTGAGCAGATGTGATTTATGTGGCATCTCTTTGTTCTGAATGAGCCTTCGCAGCAGGAGCTTCTGTGCTGGGTAGGACAGGTGCTGCAATGCACCAGTTGCAGCTGGTGCCTTTTCTTTTCCACCTTTACATCTAGCAGCTTTGACACAAGAGGTTGCAGAAGAAGTTCAAATAAAAGTTGACAAAGAGTATACAATGTGTTACATCTCTAGCATATTTAAGATTTTTTTTTCACATCAGTATTATTATTGAACATATTTTAATCTTGATCTTTGTTGTATTCTCTCCAAGAAATACATGCAATTACAGTAGCAAAAGAGACAGAAAAACAGGCACGTATCAAGTAGGAATGTTCTTCTGTCATGGTGATCAGGTGGTTTGTACAATTTCTTTATCTATCTGTTAACAGAATTATCCAGAGATGTGGAAAGATTTGCATGAAAGTTTGGAACGCATGACTGTGACAACTACTGCATCCATAATCAAGCATGTACATTATGTGTTGAGTTGGTGCCGAACTTAGAAGTAGATTCACAGTTTTGGAATTCCAATATTCTGATTTTTCTCAATTCAATATTTGCAATGAAAGTGCAAACACTCAAGAAAAGAAATATAGATAAGCCCTTCATCATTGTTTGTGTTCCAAACAACGATGCTTTATCTGAGAACAAGTCAAATGGGGCTGTTTTAACAATAAAAATTTCCAGGTCAAAAATTGAATTGAATCTTGTTTTTAATCTGCTTTTTCATCCAAGCCAGTGATCGTATGTAATCAAATGTACAACTTCTACATCCATTTTAAACCTCTGGTAAAATCTGCACACAAATACATCCATAAATATTTGAATAATCCTACAAATAAGAGAGCTCACAGAGGACATCCACCACCACCGCAAAGACAACACAAAATTCCAAAGTCTAAAAGCTCAGTTTTTCTGAAATTTGACTTGAATGATTTTCTTTAATGATTTTCTTGTGGTTAGCTAGGTTTCGTGATGCTAAAGTCTTCAAAAGCTGGTCAGCTTTCGCCACAAAAACTATTCTTGCACACCTGATCCAATTTAAGGCTACATGTTAGACACTTTAATTGGATTTGCGAGCAAAAGCAGAGCTAATGCCAGAAAGTGGTCTGCTACCCCTGAGAGGCTGCTGGTTTGATACTTCAGTTAGTAGATCCCACAGCTTCAATTACATGGAATGAATACAGGTAACTATTTTCCGTGTTGTGGTGACATCTTAATTGAAATAGCTTTTCACCAGGTTTATTCTTCATAGGGTTTTCTGGGCTTTTCCTCCTCCCATATGCAGTTCGTGTCCTCAGTTTCTAATGCTCTCCATGGATAATGCACTGAGCTCCTGCCACGGAAGTCTCAGTGGACATTGCTCTTAATATTCCCTGGTGGACACTGTGCATTTTCTCTGCACTAATTGCATTAACTCCAGCCGTGTCACGGCTCAACTACACTGACATCAATAAAGAGAGCAAGAGTGGGAAACTGGGCAGAAACTCACCGTGGGCGTAATTTGAAATCTGTGTTATATTAAGCTAACTAAACCACTGTATTACCCACACTAGCTATACAAAAATAATCTCAGTTGCACTAGAAGAGAGGAAGGCGTAGCAAGGAGCCAAATAAAGCTCAGTAGTATAGAGCAGTGGCAGAACTCTGGAGGGGAAGCCTCTGGAGGAAGGATCAATGCCACCAAGCCTCGTAATGAGTTTGGATTTAGGCCAGATGTCAGGATTATTGCTTGTGTCAGCCAACAGACAGAGCAGTGGAACAACAGACACAGGGGTACATATTTTGGACAGGGTGGCCAATGGGAAAAACCTGGCCTGGAAAGGCTTGGCCAAGGCATGATAGTCTTCCCCCGACTCTCTTTATGGCCCCTGCTGAGTGTTGTATGTTACTGAAACACCATCAAGATTCAGGAACATACAAAAGATAAGTTCCTGCTTAAACACATTTGTATGAGATGAAAGTGTCTTTTTTATTTCAGGTTTATAATAACTGCTGAAAATCAGGGCGACAACAAATTTAAGATAAAACAACCAACTTATACACACAGTATGACAGCTCATTTGTAGAAACAATAGGTTTAAGATAAACCAAACATCCACAGTTTCATGATACCCGGATGAAAATGTATTAACTCATGTTAGGTGTAAGTGCTGGGGGTAGAAAAAAAAATACTGCTGCCATGTCAACAAGACTAAATGCATCTAATGGCAGCATTTACACACCTGTAAAAAAAAAAAAAGCACTAATTAGAATTCTGCAGAAATACAGATATGGACAAATTTATTGATACCTTTACTGCTTGCTGAGATAAGCAGCTTCGTGTTCACTGTGACTATACTTGAAAATATTATTTTTAAAAAGTACAAGGTCCATTGGACTGCAGCCAACTTACTATGATGTAGCTGAAAGAAAAAAAACACATCCTGTGTTGATCAAGATAGTAAAGATGGCAAACAAAGAGGCAAGGATAACATCCAGAGACAATCAAGCACCATTCCATGGTCAAGGTAGGGTCAATGTCTGGTGCATTTCTCCTCAAGAGTGATCAAATAAAAGCAGCTATTTTATGTATACCTGCATGGCAATGGAAAGAAATGATTTAGTTTATTTTACAGGTATATTTGAAAATTACTACTTGATTCATAACCATTTGAACAAGAATAGGCCCTATGTAAAGAAAGTCCAAGGCATGCTCATCCTTGATTAAATGAAAAACATTTAAAAATATCCATCTTCTTCTGCTTATCCAGGATGGGGTCGGGGGCGGCAGCAACCTAGGTAGGGAAGCCCAGACCTCCCGATCCCTGGCCCTGCTCCACATTTAAAAACATCTTTAAAAATACATTGAAAAACCAAAAATGCACGCAGACAACCTAGAGCATCTGGGTTATGTCCTTTAGACTGGCGACACAAACTGGAGCTTTCTGAAAAGTTATACCTACTAAGAAACATGGCGGGTGATCAGTTGTGTTTGGGGCTGCTTTGCTGCATCCAGCAGGCAACTTAGAATCTGTGTAGGATACAACCAAGTCTGAAGTGTATTAAAACATTCAGAGCAAAAAAAGAAAACCAAAAAAAAAAAAACAATGTCCTGTGAAATGAAGTTCACCTTCAATCTTAAGTCCTCAGTCTCTCAACAGGACAGCCAAAAGCATCCAAGAATTGCTTATACTGAAAAACAGCAATGGACTAACTAATTGCTTTTCTAAAAAACATTTTTAATCCTTCTTAGCACCTACAGTATGTAAAGGCATAAAAAAATAAAGAAATAATTAAATTATTTATAAAAATGATTATCCTTCAAACAACATAAACTTAAATACCTGTTGGCGTATTCATTAGTCCCATTAAGAGCTACAGAAATTGATTTTTGGCAGAGACTCTTGCTAAAGGTTGTGTACGAAAATAGCAAATTTAGGATACCATCGCCTCTATCCATGCAGTTTTCTGTAAAATATCCACTTTGTGGATGTCTGTATTAAACACACAAAACTAACCAACACTTTAAACTACATGCCAAACCAACTGCCTGAGAATACATATTGCCATCTTACTTAATAACAAGATATGATTCTAGCGTTTTTTTAACTTCTTTTGGTCAGTACCTACAACAACTTTAAATTCACAAAGATTAATCAATAGAATCCATAATTCGTAAGATTAAACTATTAAGTGAAATCTAAATTAAACCCAGAACCAGAGTGGATGAGCCTGAGAGACTGGTTGCTCAACAAACTGTAGAAGAAAAAAAGCATGTGATCCACTCAGATGCACGCTCCCACAACATGTATTCATTAATACCAAGGTAGGAGGGAGTAAGCAGCTTGGAGCTACTGACACTGTTCTAACACAAGCAAATGAAAAAGAGCCAAACCACAATCAAGCAGAAGAAAAACTGCAGCAGTGACTACTTGACTCACAGAAGCATACAGGATGAGTAGTAAGTTCTCTTCTATTGAAATGTTTCCTCTACTGACCATACCAGGAGAAAAGATCTTTATCAGTTTGCTACCTTAGCCTCAAGCTATTTCATCATTGCTTTTAGATTTAAGTTGGTTCCAAATCACTCTGCTCTGTGATGTCATCATCTTATGCCAAGCGAGCTCATTTTCCATGTATATCTGCTCATCACCACCAAAGAAAGATCGCTACATGATTCATTTATGCTAGATAAATATTTCAGTAGGCAGAACAGCCACAGTCTATTCATAGGATTCAAAGACCCAGAGATGACAGCCCTCTCCCTTTTTCCAACCATTTATGAATGGAAAAAAGAGCTGTAGGGGACTGTAGATACTGCCTCAATCTAAGCAACAGCCATAAGTCGCTTATCAGATCACAATGCTGTAACCAGCACTCACAACAACAGGGCAGCTGCCGGATTAACCCCCCCCCCTCTCTGTTTGGCTCCCTCTGGCTCCTCATAGGCTCAGGCAGACCACAGAGGGAGTGACAGTCCAGGGACAACGCAGGCAGCTGGGGCTTGCAGTGACATCACAGGGCAGGCCTGGCTGAGCTTAGTCAGGGATCTGCAGGGAGACAAACCTTTCCTCCATTTGTCACTTTATGAATGATCAAAGACAATAGTATCTGGCACGCAATTCAAAAGTCTAAAAAGAAGAAATATCCCTGATGAATGTCAGTTGCACTGTCATAGTGTTCCTCGTCTATAGTGCTACCACATACTTAAGACAATTTATTGACATGAGTGCCTTTATCAAGGAGGGTTACTTTGCTTCATCGGCTAAGAGATGCTCAAAATGGTCATGCAAAAATGTTGTAAAACAGATCTTAGCATAGCTGGATGACAGATTATGCCATCTCTCCCTCCATTAACTCACACTTATCAAAGTTTGGGTCGGGTTGCAGAAGCTTAAGCAAAAAGGCCCAGAATCCCTGCTCCCTGGCCACTTCCTCTAGCTCTTCCGGGGGAATACCAAGGCATTTCAAAGCCAGCTGAGAGATGTAATCTCTCCAGCATGTTCTTGGTCTGCCCCAGACATTTCTACAATGCATCCAAATGCACAAAACCTTAAAAATGACCTAAGAAACTGAGAGTATCATTAGTATTGCTTGTATTTCGCGATCTGGCAAAGCACTGGCTTAAACTACAAAAAAATAAAAAATGTCTACATGTATGTAGGGCTTGATGAAAAAGCCATAAATAAAACCATAAGAACCTGCAGCCTTATACTTCTGATGTCCTTTAATATCCCCAATATTCCCAAATTGTTGGACTAAAATCTAGTCTCAGCTGCTGGACAGTTATGCCAACTGACTGTTTTATAATCTTATAACAGTCTTATAATGTTTGAATATTGCACATTTACAAAATTACTATACATCATGTATAATTTACGTTACTTGGACAATAGACAAAGTTTGTGTAATGTTATTATTGTAGGCTTAGATGGATGATATGAGAGAGCTGGGTTGATGCCTTTTCCTGTCGAACCGGTTAAGTAAGACTTATCTCTGAAGAGGGGTAAAGGACTATTTACTTACACTGTCTAACATGGCATGCATGCATGTAAAATGCGATGGAAGAAAGACAACTGAGAGATTTAGTGAAAGGGATGTGCACATGAAGCATTCAACTTTCTGGCTGAAGAGAGGCAGACCAAACCTTGTGAACAAACATTTTTACCTTAATGTCTATGGTGCGGTTGTTTTTGGTACGAAATGCTAAATACTGCAAAAAAGCTAATGAAGACAAATGGTTATTATCAAAATTCCAAAAATGTGTTGAATAATAGAGGCAAAGCACTTGGTTAGGACAGCCACACTCATGCCCATCATGTGCTCTCAATAAATACCTACAATGTTCACATGACCGATAATGACAATTAATCCATGCCAGTCTCTCAGTGAGGCCAACTGACCAGATGTATCATATCTGTGACTGTTAAAAAAAAAGGCAAAATCAGCTCCTCTATTAACCAAAAATACAAAGTAACACATGAGCAAGCACTCTACTTAAACCCAGAAAGGAAATTATTTTGAGATACTTTCCTTGTCTTATTGATTCAGTTCTTGGCCTTCAGAGTAGGTCATCATTAATATCAGTTATAAGTGCTTTTATTGCAGAAGCACAGACACTCATGAAAATGATGGCTTCATGTCTTGTTAGCATCATCATCTGCAGACTATTACCCATATATGTCAAGCATTATGAGATTACAAATAGAAAATGTAGATTAAGTGGTACTACAACAATTAAGACTCACAACTGTTATGTACTGGTTAAATACAGGTAAAGTAAAAATAATAATCTCAGCAGGGATGCATTATAATGCACTACTGTACAATTGCATGTGCTTTTAGACCAAACTATCCATCTGTGACCTAGTTGAATATAAATCTAGCTGAGACAGGATCAGGGTCATAAAATACTCAAGCTCTTGGCAGGAGTGTCATCTTCCCCACCATTGATGGTGTTGCTTTCCTGTAGAGTGCTTGCCGATGCCCCCTGTCTGACCTTGTCATCCCACTGTGACATGACTGCATCGACAATCTCTTGGCACAGGCAGGCTTGTTGAGTTTCCATGCTGTTTAAGCAGATATAGTTTAGGACATCAATATAGTGTCTGAAATTATTTAATGTTTCAGAGGACATGATAAGAACTGATTTTATACACATGGAAAGTTTATCTTCCTATCAGATTGAGGAAGTTACAATCACAAAGAGATTCTCTTTCACTATTCTCCAAACGTTTAAGGGGTTGAGTAACAGCTGTTTCAGAACAATCACTATCAAATGCTGGAAGCTGACAAATGAAAAGGAAGTTGCACAAAATAGAGAGTTTGTCTTCACTGAATGACACAGAATGATATATTTTTTTTTTAGCTTCACATGACTGGCTTTGGCAAATGTTTGATTTCACTGACTGGCCCTTCTCTGTCCTGATTAGTTCAGTCCAGGACATCAGAGCTGTTTCTGGACAGATGGTTTATCCAATAATCTACCATTTTTTCTCCCCCAAATATTTTTCAAAAATGAATTCTTGATACATTTCTGTGAGAAACCATTTGAAGCATCAATTAAGCATTGTTGAGGATCTCCATTTCAACAGCACAAGCTTGTCTAAAACTGGGATGGCCTTGGCATGGTGTCAGCTGCCCTTCAAACAACGCAGAGTACATGACAGAAATGATGATTGACTACTTGACAAGTCTTGAAAATAATCCACAGATAGTAGACTACCAAAATTTTATCCCTACAATATAACAATAAGCATTAGCAAACACTGGAACAGCATCTGCATCTCAGCACCTGCATGCGCTTTTTATCTGTATCCATCTTTTTGTGGAAACATACACAGGAATGTTTTACATGTTCCCATCTTCAAAGTTTGCCTTGCAGACAAAGAAGAGTCACTGAAGTGAGAAAAGTCGAGTATCTTAAGATACACACATTAGACTGGCAGCCAGTTAGTGATGAAGGCAGGACATGAAGTGGAAAAGAGAGAAGAGGAGATGTCCCATGCCAGCAAATAGAGTACAGAGGCCCAAGGGGACTTGATATTACACCCCAGCGGCCCCAGACGGGGATTTAGTGGCGCGTTGGGCTTTTGTGCCACATTATTATCAGCCAGTGAGCCGCCTGGCACATGGGCAGCTTTCGATCCCTTCAGAAGGGAGCGGCCTATCGCCCTCCAGTCTCCCTCTACATGCAGCTACCGCTATTCAGGCAGACTGAGGCTTAGCTGGTGTTATTGAAATGCTACAGGGGAACATACTGCTTCACTTACGCTTGAAAGAAAACCTTTAAAGTAAAGGGAACATAGAGGTAAAATGCTTAAAGAAATGGCAGACTACTTTATGTCTCTGAGAACACATATCAAGGGAATCAGCAGATATGGAAAGACAAGTGTCTGATGGATTCATCCTCACAGGACAGGTCTGCCTTCCCATCCCATCCACACCTTCAGTGTAAATTGTGCGAGGGGAATTTGTCTGTCTACAGATATAACAAGCAAGCCAAGACACCAAACAGGATGCTTGTTGCCATCTGTCTCATCTTGACTTGTGTGACTTCTGTCAATCAGATTTCCCATCTGGACGCTGGCGGCAGGTATCAAGCACCTTCCGAAGAGCTTGCAAATTTTCACTGGAGAGATCAACATCTTTAGTCTGTCACTGCTGGATCACTCAACAAAAAATGCTTAGAACTTCTGACATTATCTACAATCCGAGTGTACTAAACAGGGTTATTTTGGAAACGGGTTTAGCCTGGTTGGCCATGTGATGTTAAATGTTTCCATAAACAGCAAAAAAAAAAAAAAGAGTGACAGAGTGAAACGGCACGTGGTGGACATGACTGCGAGGCGTGTAGCATAGACAGCTGATGGACAGGCAGCTGATGGATTAGGTGGTAAGCCTGGCAGAAGGCCGCCCTTTCTCGATAGAAGCCGGTCTGATGTACTGTTGTGATTAAGAAATAAAACTGGAGGATGGAAAGAGCACTTAGGCTTTCATAGAAACATGCTAAATAAATACTGCTGAAAAGAAGCATGATTGAACAAAAAAAAAGAGGGGCAGATATGAGACTGTGAGGCTGAGAGGTATTTCTGCTTCTTGGGTCATCAAAGAAGCAGAACACAAGATGATCAAATTTAACACTCAAAGATGCATGAAAACAAGTCATAAGACTCTTATTTTCAATGAAACGGGGAAGATGGTGTACACACAAGTTAAAAGCTCAATTGTCTGTTCATTCTAAACTAAAAAAAAAAAAATGTGTGACAAGAGATTTAACACTGTATGTTCACTCTTGTGACTGCTGTAGCATTCGTCAATTATTATAGAGATAATATGTATTAGTTAAATCAATTATTTTGATTTCTACCAACGTCATGCTCAGAAAGACCCTTTGTGGGACAAACACCATAATTTCAGTGAAAGAATGCAAATATGATGACAAACTCCCACCATTTTCAGACACTTTTAAGAAGGGGATATGAAAGTTCCAGTGTGTTCCACAAAAACAAAAAAAAAGAACAAAAAACAAAAAGAAAAAAAACAAAAAAAAAACATGCAAATAGCTGTTAAAAGAAGAAGAAGGAAGAAAATGTCTATTTGACATGAACTGCCAATCAGCAGGCTGATCATTACATTCATCAGCAGTTGTCTAGGAGCCTGAACAGCAGAGATGCACCGATTAATAAAATTGTTATTGGAACTGATTGATTTTGGCCTGATCAGCTCTGACCAGTAACAGCCGATACTGGATGCTAAAATAGGCCAAAACTGGCCTCCAGCTTTTAACAGATCTTTTTATGTTGACTTTATATTTAACATATTATAATTTAATTAAATATTGGAAAATCTTTAGTCTGCAGCTTAAAACTGTGGCGCGCACACTCTTACGATGTGAGAGGGTGTCATACGTTAGTCTTTTAAATGTCTTTCCCAAGTCTTTGCAAAGTCATCTAGAGTATGGTCGGCGTTAGAGAACAGAACTAGGACTACTTTCACCATCTGCACTGCAAGACGGTGGAGTTATAGTCTGTTCTCTCGAAGCTATCCTAAAGGCGTAAAAATCAAAGTTTTAGAGAGATCAGCATCCTATTTTGAAGCCATAGGTAGGTTGAGGCCAACAGATGGCTCCTCAAGTCGAACTTTGTTGATCAGGTTTGTTGAAATTTCATTCGAAACTGATGGTGATTGATATATGCTCATCCAATCAGCTTCTACTTCAAAAAATGTATTTTTTTAGTGCAACTCTCTCTACTTAAAAGAAGGATACTATCTTAATTTTCAGTTGTTCCATGTTGGGTGTCGCCACACCGGTATGATCCACGTGATTGTAGGCAAAAGCAATACCACTAAGATGCTGGTGAAGCTAGGTGGACAAAGTTGTTATCTGACGTTATTTCAAAACTGCTGATGGATTTCACACCGCATTGAAGTATTTCAGACAATTCTCCCTCTTAAACTGTTATTTTTAGTTATTCTTAATGTAGTCTTATCCACAAGAGTTTGATTAACGCAAAGACTTCAGAAGAAAAAATACAAAACAGATGACAGGATGCCCCATCCAAATTCACTTTAAAATGGTGAGCTACTTCAGAAGCCAAATAATATACTTAACTGCAGTAAGTCAACCTGAGATATTGGCCTGGACTGACGGTTATAAATTAGACCTACATGCACAAATCAAACCCTAGCAGCATTTTACATCTACTCTGAGAGGAAACAGAAACTGCCCCAATCACCATAAATAATGGGATATGATATTGATCGCTGCAGATAAATTCTGCAGCCGTCACGACAAATCAGAGTTCAGGGTCAGCTAGTAAAGAGTGATCTTGGGGATTTAAAGACTTCATGAAGAAACTTTGACTGCGTGCCCTGCAGCCAATTGGAAGCCTGAAGCAGCCTGGTCATCAGTTCCTCACTGGAACTTTAAACACACCTTAAACCCAAATCTACTAAGCAAAGTCCTAAAGAAAACAGATCCTCTTATGAGCATTCAAATCACTTAAGTGTCTGCATCCTCTTTCCCTGACAAGCACAACAGAGATGCAGTGGAAAGTTACTGGTGCAGCGAAAGACTGGGAATCCCAGTAGAATTACAATGGCTGTATTATTAGACCCACACTGTTGCAGATGCCATTTACTGGATATGCATTTATTGTTCCCAGACTTGTGGCTATTGTAAATCAGCTACAATTTCACCTGTTTTCTCAGATGATGGAAGGGGGCGGGACGTGGCTCGCCCACTCTGGATACGTGATGGGTTTTTTGTTTGTTTGTTCGTTTGTTATAATTTTAGGTTTGGTCCATCATACACAAGTTTTCTTTAATATACATTAATATGGTAATGCGTAGGTCTTTTAAACTCCTACCTTTAACAGCAAATGTGGTAACGGCAGCAGAGTTTCACTTTTACTTCCGAGTGTCTTTTTTTAATAAATGTATGTCACGCGAAGTCTGAAATGACTATTCTGATGGAGAAATTATTGTAAAACTTGAGTTTCGCAAACACACACAAGCACACACTTTGGCAACCGTTAATGACATATGCAGCTAGCAAGTTTTTGCACTTCCAGAGAGCTACCGGCCGACTGGCCTTCCTGCAGTCGCAAAGAAACATTAGTAAGATGGTGAATATACTCCTGAAAGCTGAAAAAAATCGTTTAGAATTGTTTCGACAAACCTTCAACCCGGGTGCGAAGATCAGACATCGTTCTCTGGACGGGCGGCATCTCTCCGAGCAGAGCCGAGTGACGGCACCTGTCAAGCGGCAGCGGCTTAGTTCTGCCCCCTGTGGCTGCTGCGGCTGCTGCTGCTCAACCGTCAAACAAATTTCAAAACAACGGCTGAAATTCAGCGGAGGAGCCTCTCTCATGCGGACCGGACTACTGCGAGTTTACTGCTAACGAGAGATGCAGACGAGGAAAAAAAGACAACTTTCATTTGCTTGTGGGGACAGAGACATGGCTCAGGAGTCCGGCGCTTCCTCCGGCATACCGGTACCACACGGCGGAATCAAACCGTTAGAAGCCTCCGAAAGAGCCGAGGCGGACACGGACTTAGCATAAACTGAAGTGAGGGGGACGGTGCCGCTTCACATTATGGACCGTACCACAAGCATCACCAGCGGGAGGGGGAAGACCTGGGAAATATCTGTCTGTTCAAGACAACCAGGAGTAAAATAACTACTTAAAACTCGGGTTTCCTACTAATAAAATGCAGAATTTTAATCGAGACGACATATTTTGTTTGGGATTAAGATATTTTTTTTTTCAATTGTCCAACAAATTGTTGGTTGGTCGGAACACCTCCGCCCTCTGCGGTAGCTGTTGTTCGGTTGGGAGTTGGCTTATCACTTCTACAGTCTCTGCTTATCACTGCTGAATTTTACTTAAAATAATGATCGCCGTGTCAACAAGCAACTGATACTATTTAACGAACTAACGTGTGAGTAAAATCTAATTATACAAAAACATATATTAAAACGATGTTACATACATAGAAAGTCTCCACAGAGCTTTATTTCACGCCACTAAATCAGATTTTTTTTATTAGTCTGTACGCTTACTCTATGAAGAGGACATATAGATATACATATAGATAACTGAAAATCTCAAATATATATTTTGATAAATCAGGCAGATAGATTCATTGATGCTTGCATGATTTTAGAAACCATTGGAAATATACTGCATTTGATTATTTGAAAATAAGTAATGGAAACAATATTGAAATATGAACATTAGTGATGTGTGAAGAGTTTCACTTGTCCTCCCCTACATTAACCAAGGAACTGTTGAACACTCTCCGTGTTTTGTTTTTCTATTCTTCTTTCTCTTATGTTTCTATCGTTCTTCCCGTTTTGGTTGTAGACTTTAACAGTAAACTACCAGTGGTACAACAGTCACTCACATGCCAGACATCAGTCTTAACTAAAACAAAAACAAAAACATATATATACATAAAAAGGTTGGTTGATGAGATACTGCTGTCAGAAATAAAAATCAAACAAGGAATATCCATGTTTCTGTGACTGTGGCTTTGACCACCAAATCCCAGTGTGATGGAGAAGGAACCATTTATTTTAATATCACCTGGGATCATTCATTAAGTGCAAATATTTTGCACTTCATGAACTTATACAAGCTTTTTGATGTTGACATCAGAGCTTACATCAATAGATTACAACAGTGTGTGCACATTTGCATTCACGTATACCTCTGAAAAGCATACAAGTTCAAACTAAATATGATAAGTGTCCTTAATTCTTCTAGAATGACCCAATTTAATACATTGGTGCACATACTTAGGTACTGGAAACTTTTACTATCTCATTTTTGTAATTACAATGTGTTTTAAATTATGCAATATTATTGGGATCTTGATGACATTTTCTATGGCAAAAGAATGTTAAATTTCAATCCTATAAAGAACCAAACATCAATCATAAATGAATTTACCCAGATAGATATTGATCAGTGAAAAGTAGATAAGTAAAGAATAAATGGATGTGTTTAAACTACTGTAAGGCAAAAAGACTGGAGCTAACCCATCAAGTAATTCACTGACAAGGTACAGAATGCTCAAATTTGTATTTTACAATACTGCAGCAAAAGCAGTCTTACTGTGAGTGCAGGCAGTTTTATGGTGCAGCATTAAGAGTGATGGTAATTCACATTGTGTTTCTAGCAGAGCAACAAGTCTCCACTTTTCATCGATGAGGAGACTTCGACAAATCATGTGGTTGTTGACTCAACATCATTTGTTGTGGACAAGATTGCCTGGTCATGCAAATAGCATTCAGGGATGTTTGTGAATGTTTGCTGCTGCAAAAAGACAGGAATGGACTGTTTCAAATGATAGCAGTCTTGTCCAGAAAAAAAGCAGTCAAAGTCTTGAAAATGCTATAAGTTGTAGACATAATAATAATTAAAATAATGATAATAACAACAACAACGTGGCAGACCTGCATAGACACCACAACAATGGAATTAAGCAGTTGTAAGCAGACACTATTATCAGTCACAGTGTTATTATGTGATTATTGTCTAGAGACAAGCTCAGCAAAAGATTTAATCCACAGGTGGCTTACTCGAGCCCCCAGTTCCCTTCACATTCCTTATCATTGTGTTACTCTTGTGTGATGAATCTGCTCAAACATGAACTCTCAGTGACCTGAAGCTGGACACATAAGAGCGAGCCACATGCAAATAGAAAGAAGAAAGCAGCGACAATGCCAGCTTTGCTGTCTGTCTGCTGCACATTGCTTCGTGCTCTCATTCTCGATGCAGTTGCAATGCAAAATCACAGCAGAGATGGCATTTGTCAAGCAGCAGCACCACTGCAGTTTCCTGAGAGAACTGCAGATAGACTACAGCTGGCTGGAGTATTCAACAATGCCGAGTGTCCTGCTTGTGTGTATTTGAGTAGAAATGCTTCTGCTACTGCTGCAAGGCTGCATGCATGTTTTCCCATGAACTGACACACCTCATGCTTTCTTGATCATTGTTCCCAATAAATCTTAAATGTTTTTAAATGTATTACTTGTATTGGGATTAGAGGAAATAGAAAAAAGGATCATGTATCTGCTTCTGAACACCAAAAAGATACAGTAGGTAGCAGGTTTGTGTGCCAACAATACATCAGAGCTTGTTGCTTTTCTGTTTCCTTAAACCTTTAAGTCCTATTCTCAACAGCCAAAAAAAAAAATCTCCAATAAAATCTTTGACATTACATATAGTAGGAGGTCAAGACAAGAAATGAAACCCTGAACATCTTTGTCTCCCTGTGCACCTGCTAGAAGCACATCTCTCCCGAAGATTTTCTTTCTTTCCCCCGCTCTACCTAATTCAACATCATCTCGCCACCATTGGGATTTGGCTCTGTGGCTCCCTCGGTTGCTAAGCAACAGTGATAAGAAGCCTGCCTCTTCAATTATGTGTGAATTGCACTGGTTTTCTGTTTTATAGCATACCCAGCCCAAACGATGACTCATTCAACCAGCCACCCAGATTCCTACCACAGTCAAAATCTGTGTCAAATTCAAATGGCACACATGTTTGTGTCAGTTCATTTATAGCCCTTCCATTGACAGCCCTTCCTGACACATCCATGCTCCATACACTGTAACGTACAAATGTACATTATGGCAGCAATTAAAATGTAAATAAAAAAATCCACCAAGTCCCTTTGGTGCATGAGAGAACACTGATTCAGTATCAGAATCTGGATCTATTTGATCTCATTTTTGTTACCTTCCACCATGTCAGGGTGTTGATCACAGGATGGAAACATTCACCACAAAAAGGGTTGTTTCATCATCTTTGAATTTTGAAATCATCCATCATCCTGTAAAGAAAAAAAAAAAAGAAAGAAGAAAAAAAGAGGAAAAACGCCACCTGCTCCTTACGGTCAAACTACTATGAATTTTGAGTGTCCTTCATAGATAACAACCAAAAATGAAGTTGAATAACTAGCTTATAGATGATGTTGTGTGTCAGCTCCAGCCTGGGGGCCTTTTGCTTCTGCAGAAAAATACGTTGAGCCACTTTGCCGCCGCTGAGGTGGGAAATACAAAGGAAAAAAGAAATGCAGCTTAAATCTGCCAAGAGCTTTACTGGATCCTGTCCCAGACTTTCTTTTTCTTTCTTTTCCTTCTTCTTCTTTTCCCCAGTTGTAAAGGAAGAAACAGCTCACTGCAGCTGTATCTTTACAGTAACAATACTGCTACTGTGAAACCTCTGTTCTATCTAATCCAAACCCATTATCATTTTTTAATAAGAAATCATCATCATTAAACAAGATTAACTAAACTTCGTCAGCAAGTTTTCCTAATAACGTGCAATGAAAATGTGAACTACATGACTGGAGATATTTGCTGTAATTAGTTGAATGAAGAGTTCTGTTGTAACAGCGGCCACGTGAAAACTGGAAGCCTCTGCAGGCGTCTGACAACCATCAACAGTCTTTGCCGTCCATTTCTGGCTGACAGAGAACAAAGCTGGTTGTCAGTGGGAGTGTTTTTAGAGACAGGATAACTAATGAAGAAAAAACAGGTCATCAGCAGGAGTACAACGAGAAAAAAGTGTCTGCCTCAAAGCAAACAATTAATTTGCCAAGACATCCATGAAAGATAGATGGAGGAATGAAGTTCATCTAAAGTTTGTCAGTTCAGCTTGTTTCTGCCCACATCATAAATAGTAAATTTCCACTTCAGCTGTAACTTTCTTGTTGAAAAATATTTTCATTTCTGCTAACCAGAGCAAAGAGGCAGCTTTTAAGCATAGAAAAATGTATCAGAGATGGTACAATAAACTTTAAAAAAAAACAAAAAAGAAAAACAAAACCTCTGATACCCTGAACAATGTTTGTCCACCACACCTGTGGCTGCAATCCGTCTGTAATTCAGTTAGCAGATCTTTCGAATGAGAATCAAATCTTTCTATCTTTTTAGGATCCATTAATCCTGCGCTAATGCTCCAGGCATGGATGACACAGTCACCAGTTTCATCATGAATCATTGTTCTCTGAAGACTGATCAAACCGTGATGACGGATGAAACCATCGAGCCTGCAGCTACATCTTTTCATTCCTTGAGGGAGTGGTTGGGCAGTGGACATTTAGCTGTAATTGAATTGCATTCTGCCCTCTTGTGGATGTCCATCTGTGGTCAGGGGAAGAGAGAGAGAGATGGCTCATTGGCCGAGCTACTTACAAACATTGAATCAGTGCAGAGTCATGTGAGCAAATCCAGTTTACAACCAATGATTTACACATGCAGTTCATTTGTTCAAATGGCACAAAGATGCCTTTCATGGTCTATAAGATTTGTTCAGTCGATAGCTATTTTAAATACTTATTTCTATCAAACACTTTTATTCATTACAACTCAACTTAGAAATGTGCTGCAGATCAATCATATAATGAAGTCATATTGGTAATCTATAATATTATTTTACACAGGCAGCTCAAAATTAAAATCATCTATCATGTGCACTGTTTGAGTTTGTCCTCTGAGCAACAGCCCAGCCAACAGTCTGCAGTGAAATTAAAGAACATTGCAGCATTAATCCTTGCAAATTGCTTTTTAAATAGCAGTTGAGGTGGCTGCTGAGGCTACATTAATGCCACTGATGAGCAGGGCTGCCAGATAAGCTCTTAAGGTTGCCCTCTTGTCTAAACGTGTTAAAGTGAGATAAAATGGCTGCTTGGCTCAGTGTGGTGTGGGTACATTTCACTAAAATCCAGATAAGGATGTTCCCGTCCTGTCTTAACAGGAGGCTATACTCAGCAGGCTCGTTTCCAGGCACCTTATATCATACACTGTGGCAATGCTGAGTTGGTATCATCGTGAAGCATTTCGTATGAAGAAAGACATTGAAGAAACATGGATGCGGGAGTCTGAATGAGATACTGCTCCTCCAACATGGAACAAAAACTAATTAAAATAAAAAAGGAATATATAAAGACCATGACTGATTTATTCAAGTCATAAGAACAGCGTGCTCATCTGTCAGGCAGAGTAGCAGTCACACAGACTCCCACTACTGAATTTAAAAACAGACTGAAGATAGTATCATATGATTAATTATTTGGTAGAATAAGTATATATTTTTCTTGATATACATGTACATTTGTAACATACATAAGACCCTTTTTTGCATCACAAATGTTTACATATTAAAAAGGATTTAGTATAAGGAAAAAAATACAGTCCATACTTGTTACTGATTTCCTTGAGGGACTATCCTCAGCAACTATCAGAAAGTCAAAAGAAACTAAAAACTGACCCAGCAAATCAACTGGTAACAGTTATATCTTTAATGGGTTTCCATTCGGTCTGAAGAAATAAGCTCAACATTTCCAAGGCACTCGAATGACTAAAGAAATCTTGTTTAAAAAAAGAGAGAAAAACTGCGTGAGGTCAGAGGTGCTATCAGGGTGGCTCTTGAAGTATCTTGATAAGAAAACTGCGAGAGAAATCCACAGTCCCAAATACGGTAGCTGGATGAGGTTTGACCAACCCCTGCGCCAACCAAGTTGATTTTTTTTTTCCAAAAAGGAAGCTTATACAGTCAGTCTTGCTTTTAAAAGTCCATAAAACAGAAGTTAAGGAATTCTGACAACTCAGCTCCACTCACCAATGTGAATCAGCTCGAGAGGCCGAAGTTGGAGGCTGTGATCTCTGGATCTGTACTGCTTCAACAACCGTCATTCATTAAAAGCTCATATAACCACATGAGCAAGATGATGCTTCAGAAATATTTTAAAAAGAACTACAAAACGTATTTACATTCACAAATCCCAGTTCAAGCTTTGAAAAAAGAAGCCTTATGTCAGTCTACCTCAGAGGCAGAGTCCACCTCTGGGCTTGGAGGCATCTGGGAGGGATCATCACAGAAGAGAAAACATGCATTGTGATGAGACGAATGAATAGTGCAGATCGTTTTTGGGTTTTTTTGGAAGAAATTGTTCTCCTTTTCAATGACATCAATGCATTTTTCAACAAGATAATGCAAAACCACATTTTACACACATAACAAAAGCATGGCTGAAGAAGAAGAGGGTACATGTACTGAACTGACCTGCTTGCAGTCCTGATCTAGCCCCCAACAGAGAAGATCTGGTGAATGTGAACATTGTGAAAAGAAAACAGCAATGTTTAAAAATTTTAGACGTTTTGATGTCTTAACTTTCTTCAAAGATGTTGCAGACGTCTAAATGGAAAACAAATGACATACTGCCATGTGAAAAAAAATGACACCCTATGAAAGCCTGTGGTTTGAACAGAAGCTGATTTAATAGGAAGTCTAACAATACTGAGAGATTATTAAAACTGAAAGTCTGTTCTTGTCTGGTGAAGATCTGGTGAGAAATAACTTTTTACATCCCACCATTTATTCCCACTTTAAATGGCTGAAATCACACCTAGGTGTATTACATCAGAGGCCCACGATCAGAACATCGTTACACGGCCATCTGAAAGATACTTGCCCTGTTTAAACCTCAGACATTTTAGTTTGCTGCCATTGAAGTGAGAGTGAACTCTTTGGTGAGATCAAAAGAGCTGTCTGAGGCCTTCAGAAAGAAGACTGTAGGAGCCTATGAGTCTGGCAAAGGATTTGAAATCCTCCCAAAAGAATTTGAAATAAGCCATTGCAATGTCTGGAAAATAGACGACAAGTGGAGGACATTCAAAACAACTGCGAGTATGACCAGGTCTGGCCATCCAAACAAATCTATCATGAGAATAGACCGCAAAATGCTAATAGTCACCAAAAACTCAAAAAAGGCCAAGACAGGACTTGCAGCAGGCTTTTGCTACTGTTGAAGTGAAAGTTAATGTGTCTGCAATCAGAAAAAGACTTCACGTTTAACCTTCATGAGAGGTGCATGAGGACGAAACTTTTGTTCTCTGAAAACATGAAGGCCAGACTGAAGTTTGCCAGAGAGGATGTCAACAAATACCCGGACTTCTGGACAAATGGTCTTTGGACAGATGAGTATAAAAAATGCAATTGCAATAAGCATGGAGATGGAAGTGTCATGGTTTGGGGGTGCTTTCCTGAAATGAGCATCACAGTGTACTTTAAGAACATCTGAGACCATCTCTGAAAAACATTAAAGCTGGAATCTGCAACATGACAATGACCCAAAAATACCAATAAATCCACCCATGACTGGCTGAAAACTAAGAAATGGAGAGTCATGGGGTGGCAGAGTCAAAGCTGAGATCTTAATCCTCCTGAGATGTTGCGGGACGACTTTAAAGAAAATGCCTTTGTGTTGAGGAGTGCAGAGTCAAACTTTCCTCAGACCAATGTTAGAGACTGTGAGATAGCTGCAAGAAGCTTCTTCACTTTCTAATTCTTCATTGGAAACTTTTGGAATAACAAAATTGTCTTTTACCTTCTCTGCAACCCTTGAATTGTTTTTTGTTTGTTTTTCATTTTTTCAAACTCTAGCACAGCACAATGAACAGACAAAGATGCATTTCACAGCATGTTGTGTTTGCATGTAACCTATAAAGGGGTAACAATAGCTCTTTCGGGGGGAAGGGTGTCCCAACGTTTGCCTCAGTCCTGCCTTCTTCTCAGGAGAAACATAAAAACATGATTCGGCATCGGCACATGAACATTTCTTCATATGGAAATGAATATTTTATGGGATGTCCTAAAAAAACTCCAATAATTCTAACACGGAGTCCAGAAAAAGTAATTAGCTGAGTGTGTGCATGTGTGTGTGTGTGTGTGTGTGTGTGTGTGTGTGTGTGTGTGTGTGTGTGTGTGAAGCCCCTCACCTGGGGGCCAGACTGCATCCTTTGAAAAGAGAGGAGCTGTCATTTCTGTGAGCTGACGTGTCACATCTCCAGGGAGTCGCTTCATCACCTGTTACACAAGAAAAACTGGACAAGACACCTCTGCAGACACTCTGCTGCATTGTGCCACTATGACACATTATATGGTCTGGTCCTTGAGTACCCCTGGTGAACACCTGCACTCCCTCCGTGGGTGCATGCTGTCGAGGAATATCACCTTACAGTGAGTCATGGTCCTGTGCAGACAGATGTCATGGAAGCCCTCACTTTACTTTACAATTAAAATGGCTTGTTTAAATGTAAACATTGGCATTTGTATGTCAGACAAATATATACAGCATTACATACATACAAATGCTTAGTATAACTCCCAACTGGACCTCCACCAGCACTCTGACGTTAGGACAACACATGTGTGGCCATGAGATGCTATTGTTTGATAATGGTTTAGTGAGGAATGTTGTCTTGTCTTAAAAATGCTTGAACACAAGACAAACAATGAGTTGTTTATGGACAACACTTTTTATTTTATTTCAAATGATTAAAATCCTTGGATACACTGCAGATAAATCCTAGAATACCTTTGGATTTAAGCAGTGACGTCATGGATGCTAAAGTGAACTCATTAAAATGATACAGGACACAGACAGCAGATGGGTACATAATAAATGCGAACCGATTTCTATCAACTTTAAGAAAGAAGTTATTATGCATCCACCAGCAGCCATGTGACCCTTTAGGTGAATGCAACTTCTGCTTCATGAAGGAGTTGCATAGTCTCTAATAATAAGGCATAAATGAGGGTATGAAATCATTAACACGTCAAAAGCAAGAAGTAACAAAAAAAATGCAGTTTCTCTTCTAACCACTAGGAGCTGGCTCTAAAATCGAGTCACCCTTAACCCTTCTAAGCATTTAACACATTTAACGATGCAGGGAAAAAAGTGCAAAAAAAGGATTTCAAAACCAATGATTACCATCCAACAATGATTTAATTCCCAAAGATTTTTTTATTCTTATTTATTTACTAATGCCTTTGTTGAGACCCTATGCACAAAGCAGGATAACGTGGTTTTTGACATCCAGATATCCAGAAGCAGTAAGATATTGTCAGACTCGGCTCTACCCGAAGACAATATAACATGAGAACCATTCACCCCTGCAAAAAAAATAGGCTAAAAAAAAAACAAGAAAATGCTGAGATACTGGTATATAGTACCTCTCTGTGCACTATCAAAGTCAGGAGGTTTGATCCACTGGTCCCCATGAACATCCGCACAGAATTTCACATCAATCTGTCCAGCAGCTGAGATGCTTCAGTCTGGTCCAGGGAGGGTGGAAGACTGACATTGTTGCAAGCCTGGTCAAAACTTGTACAAGTTTCCTCATGGGTCAGCTGTCATCCTGTGTCAAGAAGGAGAAATGTTTGTTTGAAATTAAATAGTATGAAGTCAGGCTGTTAAAAGTCTGCCGTCATAGCTTTGGTGAAAAACTTGGTAAACTGTGGTGAATAATTCAAAGAACACTATCATTTTACTTGAGATTAGCTTGCTAGGTTGCCATGGCGGAGATGCATGTATTATTTACAAGCTGTGTGAGTGTGACTGTAAGGCAGCTTAGAGGCTCCCAGTCATTTTTAGATCTGTTCACACTGTGAGGATTAAAGCTGCTAGTAATCCATGGGAAACAAAATAGTGTGTCTGAGCTGCATGTTTACCTTCGAGTGAGAGGGAAGGAGTTGGACCGCAGTGTTGTGGACCATGTAATGTGAAAGAAGGGTCACAATGGAGGGGACAGTGCTGACAGCAGGACAGGAGAAGCCACAGAAGCGGGTGAGGTTCCGCGTGGCTTCGGGGAACAGTGGTCGGGTGCTGAAGGAGATGTTCAAGGATGAGGGGCCTTCTGACTCTTTGGATTCAGACTGCACCAGCAGCTCCGAGGCTGAGCGAGCCAGTACACCCTCCACGACCGGGGATGTGCAGGGGAACCCGTACGGATACGTGGGCTCTGAGCTGGATGACAGTGAGAGTGAGCCTGATGAACTGCTCATGTATGCAGGAGCCACCAAGGACTGGATGTTCACCACCAAGAGGATCAACATCCTCAGTAAAAATGGGACCGTCAGAGGGGTCAAGCACAAAGTCAGCGCAGGTCAGACGCTGTTTGAAAACCTTCCTAATACCAACAGTGTAAGTACTTCTAACCAACCTGGAGTTTACTTATTTCGAAAAGAGCCTGTTGCCTGTGACCACGTTTTGTTTTTCAAGACAATTTCTCATCAGTGGGAATTTTAGTTACAGGTAGGAGCGACATGAAAGTGCATGAGCGCAATAAAAGCTCATAACAGTGGACAAGGTCACAGAGCAATTAAAGATTAATGATGCATTTCGTAAAGTGTTTCAGGAGAAACTAATCAGGTTAATGAATTCTCAGCACTGCTTTCTAGTATCCCTGCACCGACTGCTGTTGCAGAGGTAACTCTGGGACTGTTTGCTGCTGCCAAAGTGATGCAGAAACTCATAAGAAACCTCTGTCTGTAGAGACGTTCCAGGTGATCATGCAGAGACACCAAACTAGATAAAGCTTCTCAGCACAATTACGTGAGATTATCTTTCTTTTGGGGTGGAGATTAAATACTTATCAAGCCGAAGCAGTATGATCTAATCCCAGCGGAAGAGAATGATGTTCCTTTTTTAAAAAATAAATGTAAAAGCACATGCTACATTTAGAGCAACTATTCTGTCCTGCAGGGAAGTACTCTGTATAACTCTGGAGGACTCTGATTGGCTCGAGGATGATGTTTCATCAAGATGAACATAAAACTTTATCTACTTTGATACTGTGTGTTGTGCAAACTTTGCATCTTACTCTGAAGTTTCACTTGAAAATAATTGAATAAAAACAGTAAATTTGTATAGAATACAGTTATATATGCAGTCATGCAAAAGTGACTAACCACTCTTTTAATCCCATGTTTTATTGTATAAAAAATAAAACATAATAAAACCATGAGATCATAGAGGGTCTTAGTATAAAACAAATGCAACAGCATGTAACTTTTTTTTGTAAATCATTCATCATCTACTTTATGGAAATGAAGCCACAAAGAATAAAAAAAATGATGTGTAATACTAAATAGCCCCTTATTGTTTTATGGGATTTGAAAGTGTAAGTTACAGCCAGGTGCTACTAATCATCAGCTTTTGATGGGCTGATCCTCAGCAGGTGTTCACACCTCTTTAAAAGCAGAAATGATGGTTGTTTGTTTGTCTGGAGAATTCAGGTGCAGGTGAACACAATGCCAAGAGGGAAAGTGAGCAGCAGTGATCTCAGAGAAGTGATTTCATCTTCCCATGAATATGAAAAATAAATAATATAGAAAGCCATTGTAAAACTATTCAGAGTTCAGTAAGAAACATTGTTTCACCAGTTTCCCCAATGACATTGCGGCAAATGTTCCCCAAGGTCAGTTTTATGCAACGTTCAGAAAATACAAAACAACAGAAACATCTCAGAGACTCAGACTTCTGAAACTAGATCCTGTGTGTGGAGTTGTTTGGCTTAATACTTTTATGCCATGTTTGGAATGAACTAAACACAGCATTTTAGTAGAAATACTTCATATGTTCTGTAAACTACAGCACTGGAGGATCTGTGATGGTTTTGCAGCCACAGGAGCTGTGCACCTCCCAGTCATTCAGGTGACCACAGACTCCTCTAAACTCTTGAATATTCCAGTGGAAAATGTAAGACCACCTGTCTGTCAGGTAAAGATTTGATCATGCAACAAGACAATGATCCAAAGTTTTAAAAAAAAATTGAAGGAATGAAAGTTTTAAAAAGGCATCCAGACCTCAAAGTGATTATTATGATTTGGTGAGACCTTCAGAGAGCTGCGCAAAAGAAAATGCCCCAAAACCTTAAAGTAAATTACATTACGTTACGCTATTGTAGACACTTTTATCTAAAGTTACTTACAACAGAGGAATTACAATCAAGCAGTAACAAAGTAAATTTACAATAAAGTGCAGTCCAGTCAGCGTTCCGTGACGGCATCGTACAAGTCAGTGCAGCTAGGACGCGGTTCAAATGCAGATTAGGAAGTTAAGCAAAAAGTATTCTTTGAACAGGAGAGTTTTCAAGAGCTTCTTGAACGTATGAGGGATGACTCTGCTCTGGCAGCTACGAGAAGCTTTTTCTGTCATTGAGGGACAACTAGCAACAATCATGACGTGATGCATCATTTAAAAAATAATAGTAATAATTTCTTTATAAAAAGGCTGAAATTCCAGGAGCCAAACACACAGAAAGCTCAGTTTGCTCTGACTGGACAACTCCAAGAGCCTAGATTTGTGCCAGCCACATTCCTGCATCTGCTCTGCTGAAATTTAACATCTGGCATTTTAAAATCAACAAATTCCTCCCTTCAAAAATGCCCATTGCTCATTGATGGGCCAGCTAATGGTCACATATGCAATAGCTCTAGACATATTGGAAAAAATAAATATCACATCAAAATATTTAACTGAATACCAAATTCTCTGTGTTACGATGTATTTGCGACCTTTATCTTCTGTTTCTTTTTACAATGTTGACCACTGTGGTGATGGGTTGAGGCGTATTTATCCATGTAACCTTTGAGCCGTCAAACCTTTAGATCACGTTGAGTTCACAGAAAAACACACATAACTGGAACAGAACATCATCATGTAAAAATATCCTTTCCTTCATCAAGGAAATAAGAACTTTGCAGGATTTGGAGGTTGGAGTAGGAGGCCCCAAATCTGGAACTTTTGATGTCAGCTTCATTGATGCTACCTTGCTAGATGGGAAAATAAATAAGAAATTAATTTATATATATATATATATATATAAAAAAAGCCAAACAAATGCCCTGGCCAGGACAGGACAGCTCAGCCAGCCTTTCACCCATTACAGCTCACATCTGGAACAGGATTCAGCAGACTCCTGTGACCCTGAACAGAAAGAAGTGGGTATTGACAATAAAAACTTTAATGGCCACTAATGCTTTATGACTTTCATGTAAACTCAGTTTTGAAACTGAAAGTGTTTTGGAAAGAGTCAGGATGTCTAACCACTTCGTAATAGCTCAGATGGCGTTACTAAAGCCATTCAGTGAAGAGCTCTACACTGTGATCCACCGTTCGTGACCACTGGCCAGATGTGGCGTTTGTTTCGCTGACTTTCAAGTATTTTTGCTCTCTCGTAGGTGGACTTCTCACTCGAGTTTGGACGAATAGTGATCTACACCACGAGTTTCAGAGTGGTGAGGACGACCTTTGAACGCTGCGAGCTGGTCAGAAAGATTTTCCAGAACCACAGAGTGAAGTTTGTCGAGAAGAACATCGCCCTGGACAGCGAGTATGGGAAGGAGCTGGAGGAGAGGTGCAAACGTGTGGGCGAACCTCCTTCGTTACCGGTCGTGTTCATTGATGGACACTACCTTGGGGTCAGTCATCAGTACTGTTTTTATTATCTCAGTATCTTGTGGGTACACACTGATGGGGACTCCTGACTTTGCAGGGTGCTGAGAAAATACTTGGCATGAATGAATCAGGAGAGCTGCAAGATCTTCTGACAAGAATCGAGGTTGGTTTTTCCTCAGTTTTTGCCTAAGAAACCACATTATAAATAATAGATTTTGACCAAATAGATGACTTTACTGAGAATCTGCTTCAACCAGGGACTTGGTTTGATCCCCACTAAGTTAAATAATTCAACTGTTTCCTTTTACATTTACTGGGTATATTTTTCTGTATGGGCTTTATAGCACATAAAATATTAAAGCACATGGCGATTGTAATTATGACATAGATTATTTTTATTTGGTCAAAACCGTGGAAGTGAACAAAGAGCAAACAAGAGCAGTCAATTTCCCTCACTTGTCATGTCTTCAATAAAACATGAGCAAACTCCAGTGTAATAAAGGCATGCACATCAATAAGCAGCCATCAGTAATGGAGGGCTCTTTATTGATTCATTTGTTCAAACACAGCGGCACAAAGCAAATGGCTCTGAGGTACAAAATGAGATAATAAAACTGTTTCTGTTTCACACTGACCTGCAGCAGCATTAGTCATCCAGGCCCTGATCTTTTTCCCAGGCTCCCTTTTAGTCTGGAGTTCAGGCCCTAAAAGTGAATACCAAGCTGTATGATGACATTTGACTCATGTATTCAAGCTACTGCAGGCTATTAAAAATGTGAAAGGTTATGCATGCACAAGCGAGGCCAGAGCATGACCACCAACGAGGCACGGCTGCGAGTGCGCGTATGCATTCAAAGATATTTGAAAGGAAGCTGTGTTTAAAATAACTTCACGTATATTCTCTCTAGCAGATGATCATGATGAGATGTCTGGTAAATGAGCAAATCCAGCCGGGAGAAAGCGGGCTTCATTTAGCAGGAAAAACTGTCCAGAAACTTTCACAAACTGTCCCGTTACTTCAGTTTAGATGTCATTAACCACACTGCTCAGGACGGCTCACCAGTCTACTGCAGGGACACATTATAGACAAATACACACTCACACTCAGTCCTATTTTTAATCCAGAATCTCTTCTTAGCCTGACGTGTATTTTTTTTGGGACTTTACGAGGACACACATGCAAGGACATGCAAGATTCAACTAACCAGGATTCAAACTAGGAACCTCTTTAGCTGTGAGGAAACCATGCTAACCGCTAAGCCACTGTGTGACTCAAATCTTTTTTTAACCTTTTTAATTAACTGGAAATAACAGTATAATAGTAAGATTTTTTTTAAGCCACTGCCGAGTCCATGTTGTGATTTCAGCTTCTACTGTTTGCAAAGTAGCGTTGCCTTAATTCCTGAAGATCACAACCACTTCTATTGGTTTTCAGACTTGTCCCCTTCATACAGAGATTTCTTTTGCTTCTCATTATCATACCTGATGAGATTTACAATTTCTTTACAATGTTATCTAATAGAGTATTTCTTAATTTGTTTAAAAATAAAAAATAAAAATAAATAGCTGACACAGTCATCCAGAGTGTGATGAACTCCTCCACATCATTTACTACTTTCTTTTCTTTCTTTTTTTTTGGTAACTGATAATCTTTACAAACTTACCTAACATTTGCTGTCTTTTTGTACATTTCTCCTATTTTGAAAATGTTTTTGACATCAAGTATCGAGTGATCATGTATTTTTTTTTAATGTGTTTTTAAAAAAAGTGTTAACACTCATCATCTTGTTTTGTCGTTTTCTCTGTCAGATAACGGATGAATCATTTTAGTCTAATCGTATTCTATTTACATATTTTTATTACTTCTTTAGAAATGGTTTTGTTGTTTTGCTTAATTAGTTTATGATGTAGAACAGCAAGCGAACAGTAAGAGGGGGAAAAAAACAGAAAAGAAAATACGCAAGAAATATTTAATGATAATAATAATAATAATAATGATAATAATAATAATGATGATGATCTCCATTAAAGCAGTGATAGTCATTTTCATAGCTCATATCTGAGTGAAACAATTTTATAGTAAATTATTCTGTTTATTGAGAAGCTTGTCTTACAAAAGAATATAGGGACTCTGTATTTGTTGTGATACATCTTGTCCAGATTTTTTTTTCTTCTAAAATGGATTTCTCCATTTTCTCAGAGGGTACAGCATCCCCAGACGTGCCAGACCTGCGGGGGCTTTGCCTTCATCCCCTGCCAAGTGTGCCATGGTAGCAAGATGTCCGTGTTTCGCAACTGCTTCACGGATTCCTTCAAAGCCCTCAAGTGCACTTCCTGCAACGAGAACGGCCTGCAGCCCTGCGTGAGCTGCAGCCAGTGAGGATGTTAAGTGCCTGGATCAACATCTCTCCTTCCTTCTTCAGGACTGCACACAGGAACCGCAACTCTTCCTCCATAGCCATTGTAGTAAAGAAAACAGGGATTTGTAATAAAATTTATGAACTTGAACGCTGAATCTTTGTGCAGTTAACGACGTAATGTTAAATCAAGTGTGTTACTTCTCTGTAGCAATCAGGTTTGTCAGTATGGATACACATTTTTCAACAAAATGTTTTTTGTTGAAAAAAAACAACAAAAAAGTTCACTCAGGGTCATGAACTGGATTATTCTCATGTAAACCTAAGCTTGTACATGAGGAGCCTCCTCAGTTAAGAATCTCCTCGTCATTAATCCCATCTCAGACACAGTGGGGGATAACAGACTCTCCAGTTAGACAGTAAAAGTCAAGGGTCACGTCTCACTGGAACTGGAATCTTGCTCACAGTGGAGCCAGAAACACCTTACCTATAAAGTATCATACTGTGGAAACGTTAAAGACACGCCAGATATTTATGCATCCATGCAATACCATCAGAGAATCAATCGATGAGTCCCAAATATCATCTCTGCACCATAACACCTCCAGATATGAAACATATGTTCTAAACTATTGTGTTCTACAGCACATGGTTTTAACCCCAAAGAGCCAAGATTTTCTGCTGACAGTCTCAGAACCTTAAAGGAGACATTTTTCTCTTTTTTTTTTTTCCACAAGTCTACATGATTTCTTGGGTCTTGAAAGAAACATCTGTGGTAAAAAAAAGAAAAAAAAAAAAAAAGAAAAATACAGTGATACTACACAAAGGATCCTTTTCAATCCTCTATTCACATCCATTTTCTGGAAGTAAAGAGAGCCACTGTGCAGGGTTACGCCGTGATCTAGGCCTGTGATGTCACAGAACCCCACAAATCAGGACAGCTCATTCATTTTCGTATTTAAAGACTTTCCAAAGAAAAAGAGAATTTTGTGTTCGGTTGGAATTTTTGTCATCACTTCTGACATCAAAATATGTACATTCAAGCCCGCACACAAACAAACAAAAAGAAAGAAATTTCATATCTCCCCTTTAAAGATAAATATCAGTTGATTGAGTTGATGATACAGTTTACCTCTAAACAACTATCTACAAATCTGGGTTAAAATCACCCATCCCTTTTCTCTCCTTTATAAGTATAAAGCTAAATGAAACCTTTAACAGTAATGTGAATAAGCCAAGTAAGCCAAATCACTTTGATAGGACTTTATATATATTCATGTGATTGTATCACCAAAACAAGGTCTGTCAACTTAAAAGACACATGCATCTTCTGTCCTTCAGACATGTTAGCATCACACAGGATTAATGGAGGTTAAACTGCAGGTATGGGAAAGTTAAGCCTTCTGAATTGAGGGTGGCTGCATTTTGAGGTATCCACCATGCAAATAAATAAATAATTTCTCCTCCATGTGTCCACAGATGACACATGTTCTCTCGCTTTTTCTAAAACCTCCAGGGAGCACATGCTGTAAAGAGCTGATGTACTAATGTACCTCCTGGAAATGATTTTAGGCTTAATGATTCGACTACAGTTCCAACATTCTTTACCCTCAAAGAAAAAAAACAGCCACTTTTCTTTTCTTTTTTGGACTATACCTAAAGAAGAATAAAGAACATCGTCTTATGTCCAAGAATAACGAGATAACATGCGATCCGCGCCGTTTTGTGGCTTTTTAAGGGATGATGTCATTTGTCGGCTTCCATCCGCGGGGTCAGGGAAACGCAGCGCCGCGCAGCTCAGCTCTCCACGCCGTCATAGCCCTGTACAATGCTGCTTGAACATGATTAGACAAGGCAGCACTGTAAAGAGGCTAAAAGCGTAGAGCAGGGTGGTGATCGAGATCCTCCGCCATGGAGACTTCTCCTGGCCGGATTCTTCTAGATGCTCCTGCACCTGTGACTGAAACAGCAAGCAGAGCGATCATTAGAAAGAGAAAAAGGAAAAGAGGAGGCCACTGAAAGGTGCGCGTCGTTTTTACGCACGGACAATGACAGGTGATTACACTGCTGCATAAAAGCTCCATCTTTAATTGAATTCCGCGCTGGGGAGTAATGGGGTTTTGGGTTTTATAACCACTGGCTTGAGGAGATGGAGGGAGGTTTCATGAAAAATCTGAGACCCCGACTGTGCAGGTTTAGTGCGCCCCCATCTGTGCGCTGCTGGAGATGAAAAGGCTGAGTAGGGAGAGGGAGAAGAAAAAAAAAATCAAGATGCATCGACAATATTACACGAACGGCTGCATTTTAAACGTCGCTTTCAAAATGCACTACTTAGGGAAACTGAAAGAAAGATTTTTTTTGTGCAGAAAAATGGTTGAGGACTGGAGATGTGTGTTTGGTGATCTCCGCCCGTGAGAGACACCTCTCGACGCGTTTCCTTCATAATAATCATCTCAACTAATTTATTTCATTTTCTTTCTCTTTTTTTGCTTAAAAAGGAGAAGAAGAAAAAAAAACAACAACAATCAACGCGCACCACAAGCGACCCTGTATTTCTCTGTAGACGGGGAGACATGAAACAGGATGATGGGCAGTGGCACAACTGCCTTGGGAACAGCATGAACGAGACATGACATTGATATGCGCGCAACCACCCAGGAAATGTCAACACAACATTCAATGGTCAAAAACCTGCGTTGGAGATCGTCCGCACAGAGTCTCCTCTCCGGGATCCGCCAGAGATTATTTCATTCGAGTAGTCTAGCGTGGTCCGGACGCGATGCTGTGCGTAATGTTTTGAACGGTCGGTCAATGCGCAGACTGGTTGGAAATGACTGTTTTTATTGACGTCAGCGTGCAGGATAGTGCCCTCCTCTCTCATCTCCACAACTGCACCATCTAATGGACTTAGATTTACATTCCACTAATGCATCTGGGCTTTAAACAGGAAACAGGCCTCTAATTAAGGAGAGAGAGAAAAAAAACCTGAAAATTTACCTCTTTTGTTACTTCTGATTTCTTCAGAGGACGTTCCCAAAAATATTTAGGAGGTTTGCTCAGAGCCTTTCCTGGATTATAGATCCAGAAAAACTCACTACCTTCAGAGGTTTACTAAGCAAGACAATGATATAATAATCAATAAATAAATCTTATGTCCCATTGTGTGTAAACAGAGTAACCAGATCTTATTAGGGAAATACAACTTCAGAATAACAGAAGACCTTTTTTTTTTTTGCATTGTCTCATTATTTAGTGAACAACAAAGAAAAAAAAATAAGAAGGGAGTGGGGGGAATCATTCTGACAATATTAAGTACCTCCCTTATTCCTTACAGAAGGATTAATAAGCCAGACTTCAGCCAGATGTTGAAAATCATCAGCAGGTGTGAAATCTTTATGAGCAGATGATTTTGGAAGTTTGTTCAGGTGTGCGTTACCATGGAGTCAAGAAAAGTTTTTAGGAAACCAACTGATGCTGCAATCAATCTGCAAAAGACCTATAAAACACTTTTTAAACAATTTTGAGATCAATGTTCAGCAGTTAGAAAGATTGTTTGCAAGTAGAAACTAAACTCAGGATGTGGAATGCTAAGAAGAAGCAACACACAAAAGCAGAGCAACAACTCTACATCTCAACATTTACAGACCTCACTGATTACTGATACAATTAGAGGAAGCCTGAGCTCAACCTTCAAAAATAAGGGATATGAAAGTGTGACTTGATATTTGCAAAACTGAATACAAAACACACACCCAAAAATGACAAGCAAGCAAAGAGCGCGTGTACAGAAATGCCCTTTAGCTACTGTTAGACACGGCAGTGGAAGGCTGATGATTTGTGGTTGTTCTGATGATACATGACCTGGAAACAGTCCATGGACCATAAACCCCCTACTAATACTAATACCAAGTCTTCTGGAGGCAAAAATGACTGGGGAGAGAAAACTAACTGACAAATAAAAAAGCCTCAATGATCTGAAGCTATGTTGGGAAAAAAAGACCAAAATTTCTCAACAAGGATAAATGAGATTGAAAGTCAGATTTAAGTTATTTGTGCTAAAGGTGGACCTACAAGCTATCGAATAATGGAGTCCTTAGTATTATCCTCTTTGTTTTTAGCTTTAAGTAACAGTACATTAAAAATAGTTGCATGTCTTTCATCTAAAGATCCACCATGATCAAACAAAATAAGAAAGAAAAAAGGGGGCTTTTACATAATTATACAGGTAGTTTTCATGAGGAATATTGTCATGTAGCAAAGAAAGAGACAAGCCCATGACCGAAAAGGAAAACATCATTTAATAAATTATCTCAAATTTATTCCAAGTCCTTCAGCGTAGCACAGAAAAAAAAAAAAAAAAAAAAAAAATCACTAAATATTTCACTATTAACACCTTCAAAAATATATATCCACCCCCCCAGCAGAGCTCTCAGGCTCCGGCCCACCTCCTGAAGCAGAGTAAGATGTCTGCAGCTGCGACTGCCTGCTGACAGCAAACACAGAATGAAAAGCAAGAGCACGTTTGCTGCACATTTCACAGATGATCCAGCGGAAACACTTGAGATGGGGATGATTCACCACACATTTACTGCACACGGATGACATCCTGAATTATTAAAACAATGTTTGAAACTCAACGGCTGTTGTGGTGGAGCTCATCAGTTTGTGAAATTTGAAAATTATGGCGCTTGTCCATCTGTTTGGTACTTCTTTTTTTTTTTTTTAAATCTACAAAGGCCGCTTCTTCATAGACAGTAGAACAGCGGAAGAGAAATCCCTCCGGCTCTTCATCAGTGGAGAGATACAGGAAGCTAACAAGTTTCTAAACCTCAGATTGGAACTTCAAACTAAAAAGATGTGAAAGAAATGTAAAAGTGATGCCTAGAGTACCATTTAAGAGGCTGTTAAATAGTCATCTAACCTGTTAAAATCAACATGGGCAATAAATTGTTATAAGTCAGTCATGGTAACCTGATAAATTACAGGTGAAAGAAATAAAAATAGTATTCCTTTAATTTCTTTACAAACCTCAATCACATAGTCTTTCCTCCCCCCAAATAATCGGTTATTTTCCTTAAGTGCTATGCCTTTCCACATCAGTTCACTCTTCCAACTTTCATGTGAATCAAATTTAAAAAAAAAAACAACCAAAAAATTAAAAAAAACAAAAAAAAACAAAACAACAACCACCAAAAACTAACAAATTGCATATTTTCTGTCATAAATAAAATCTACTCCATGTCTTCATTAGGGAACCTGCTGCATCAAACCTCTTCAGTAAGTTTTTATATTAAAAGAAAAGAAGAAGAAAAAAAAAACCCTAATATTGTCTAGCCATTAAATAGGTTTCCTTAAATATGTAGCTCTTAGGTTTCGTACGCTTTAATGAAAGAAACCCTACCACTGTAGTTCAAGCATAACATTAAAGTACAAGTCTGGCAAATGATACTGGTCCTGTTCTGGGTTTTGCTTTTCAAACAGACCTCATTCAAATTCAGACATGTTTATGGAGGAATGTGAGCTCAAGCAGACAACCAGGAGGACAACACCGTCACGGCTGTGGGAGAACTTCTGTTGAAATTCAAGGAGACTAATGGCGGTCCGGAGTTGAATGCCAGGAACCCTCGTTCTTCAACGTGAAAGGGGATCTCTGGCAGGATGAACACGCAGTTTCGCTAACAATCATTGATCACAGTCCATGTTTGTGCTTCTCAACTATTCTACTCTAAGACTTGACAGCTTGTTGGGAGCTTGTTTGTGGTGGTGGTGGTGGTCAGAGGGAGAGGCAGACAGAGGCAGGCTTGGCCATCCTTTCACCTTTCTAACATCGTCCGTGGTGCAGCAGGATGTTTCCTCAGCAGAGACTCGGAGGTATTATAGTATCTCCAAGTCGACATGACGCACCTCGGGGTTACGTTGCTACGAAGGAAACAAGCACAGCAGTTACATGCAAAACTAGCAGCTTGTAATGCTCTGAAAATGCTTTTGCATCTGGACTTTCAGCCTTCTGTACCTTAAGTTCTTTCTCCAGGCGGTCCACCTCAGCTCCCAGCGTGTCGATGATGTTCTCCCCGTGTTTCAGCATGAAATTCTCGAGCTCCTCAGGTGTTTTTACCTGCTGAATATCCTGCAGAAACAAAAACAAATTACATGTCTGGGTGCCTTTTTTTTAGGCTCTGCTGATGTTTTACTGATGGCAAAGTTCTACTAGTAATAATCATGGTAATCATGGAGGTGTGAGTTTGAAGGAAGACGCCAGCCGACACCTGAGTGAGGGAAGACTGGTTCTGATCCAGAGATTTTCCACTTCCATGTGTATACGTACAACATATTCAATAAAATAAAAATACCGACCAGCATGACTACTGCCAATGAATAAGGAGAATAAATCCAAACCAGAGCTCTTTTCCTCATGAGAAATACTTTTGCAATGATGGAGAAATTCAATGCGTTTAAGGGGAAGTAATTTCATAATCTGCAGTTTGCTCTCATCTGTCTGCTTTACATCAAATGGGAAAAAAGGAGAGAAACGATGACATGTTTTTGAGCAAACATATAGAAGGGTATGAATACTTACGTTAAGAATTTGGTCAATGTCTTGTTTTTCCAGATAAGACCGCGTCACCACTCGGCCATCAAAATCAACTTCAGCCTTGAAGCGCACTTTACTCAGTCCCATATCAGTGGCCTTGACATCGTGGATAGCCCTGCTCACAACGACATCAAACTGTTTAGAAATATATTTATATACCTTACAACATCACTTTTGGATACTACAGTGTTTCCTCTATACAAAAGCAAAAAGATAAAATAAAAAAATCTCTCAGCACACCATCACCTCATGCACACATCTTAAATTAAAAAAAAGACTTTAGATCTACTGCTACCTCTTGACAGAGAAGAGTATTTTGTTACTCTGCCAGTCGCAGGCACTCAACAGTAATAAATAATGTGCAGTAACTAAATTGTGAAATTGGATTATTTCCCACGGCTCAGTGCCGTGTTAAAAATCACTGAATTAATGACCAGTAATAGTCAAGGATATTATTTACGGTCACAAAATTATCAAATATACTTCAGTCTCTCCGGGATCTCACAAAGGTTTTTCAAAAACCTTTTGTTTTGCGGCGACTTTTCATAAAAAAATGGTGGTGCAATTTGTGGAGCTTTACATGCCGAGTTTTGTGACAAGAAAATGGAAAATCTTGAAAATCTTTCTCAGACCCGTAAACATAAAATGCATATAAAAACGCGCATAAGAGCAGTTTCTTACAACAGAAGATCTAACTTACAATTAAGAATAAACTGAATTCTCTTCCAACTTTAATTTCATACAACTAATGCAGCCGTAGTAGAATATTGTTAAAGAGAAAACTTATCCAGCTGTTGATGCAATCTTTAAAAACTGACCGGCCGACTAATGTTGTTTGGTTTTTTTTCTGTGTTTCACAGAAGATGTGCAGAAAATTTGGAGAAGATGATCAACAAGATGTCTATTCTTTGGGATAAGAGAAAAAGAAAATCCCATTTACACACACGAAGAATAGAAAAAAAGAAAAAAGAAAAATCACCAAAAGGAATCGCTTCATGAGCTCCCAGAGCCAAACAGGATGACTCTTGTATGAGTTCACTTTATGAAATTCAATGGTGGTTATGTTTGAGGATGAATCCAATAATATAAAACTGAAAAGTGGATGAAGTCCCTCAAGAAAAATGAAAGGAAAAAAAAAGGAGGTACCATTGTTTCAGAAATACCCTGAAAACAACAAACTCTCACGCTTCCGGTTAATGTGAACACCACAACTCCAGACTAAGACGACTCTGTCATTAGTCGCTGATGCAGATTTTACATATTTTGCTGTAGTAAAGTGTTCATCCAGCAAAAGATTTCCGTTTGTGATCCACAACAATCTTTAACGGTGCGTAGAATAGATGAGATCTATGTTCATGCATAACATTTGGAAATTGTTCTGGGCGGCCGTTCACTGTTATTTTTGATGTCAGATGACAGCAGTTAACTTCTCTTACTTTCATACTGATAAAACCTGCATCTGATAACCAGCATTTGCAGTTTCATTTCATTTCCAGAACTGTGGGACTTGTAAATTCTCTCTTACATTTTGTGCTGCTTTTGTACCGTTTTTGCTCTGCGTGACCAACAATTGCGGAGATATTGCATTAAATAAAATAAAATAAAAATTGCAACCCTCCACATACTTTACTCTAATCAACACAGCAGAAATATTGTTGTGTATCAAATCCAGAAAATATCAGGTGGGTTACATTAACCTAAATGCTCCTAAATGAACATAATTGTGAGATCACTGCGATGGGCCCTTTTGCTTGGATTTCCTTCCATTTGTATGACTGATTCTTCTGCGTTGTGGAGTCATGGAGAGCACGTGTGTGCACGTTTATTGGCTGACCTGACAGCAGGGTCGTTCTCCAGAAACTCTGTCAGCTTCTGCACATGCTCCGCCTGTATGGAGCGTCCCAGCAGCGCCTCAGTGTTAGTGTAGATGAGGAAGGCAGAGACGGTGCCCAACAACGTGCCCACGCCGAGCGAGCCCAGGCTGTCGTAGTACGGGTTACCTGAGTCAGTCAGCAGACTCGGATTAAAGGCCAACATCCACATTATAGATCAAAGTACAAAAACAGAGGCATTAATCATATCAATAAAAGTGTCATCAATAATATTATGGATAAAGATTTCGTAAGTGAGGATTTTCTTTACCTGTCAGTGAGGTGAGTCCCATACAGCTAGCGGCCATGATGACCCCCAACACAGCAGCAGCGTCCTCCAGCAGCACCACATTCGTACTGGGGTCTCGACTCTGCATCACTGCGCATGTGGAAGAACCAAATTAAGGCAAAAAAAAAAATTGCAACATTTCTTTTATAAAAGATAAAAACCAGACCATTTTAAAATCTAATTGACCGGTCTCAAAACTGTAAACGTAGAGTGAAAATAAACTGCATGTTACTTAAAGAAATCATTTCGAGATACTGTTGTAATAATTTGCACAATAAGAAGATGCAACCGTCTTAAAAACAAGAACAAACTGGATCATCTTGCAACTTTCATACAATTAACTCAATCTTGCTAGAATACTGTTAAAGACTAAACTTATTCAGCAATTGCTGTAATTCTGACTTGTTTGGAGGAGTTTCTGTCTGTAACAGAATATGTGTAGAAAGCTTGAATAAAATGCTTAAGAGGCTCTCAAAAAATAAATTAAAAAGATTAAAACTAATACTCTGACTGAACTCTGAGAAACAAGACTACTAAACATACATGTGTTTACTTTATGAAATTCAATGCTGACTATGTTCGGGGTAAAGTCCAAAACTATAAAACTGAAAAGTCTGATAATTCTAAATTGCTTAAGTCTCTTTCATGAAAAAAGGGGGAGAAAAGTTACCATTTTGTATGTAAATATATCTGAATGTATAAACTCTGAAATACAAACCACAAACTAACAACTTAACTGTGTGTATGTTTGTGTGTGTGTGTGCATATGCATGTGTGTCCTTTCACATGTGTGTGTAAAGGCATGTATGCATATTTATTTAACATTCTTCTAGTTACTGGAAACATAACATAACATCTGGATATTAATTAACTACCACTAATATGTCAAACTAATAAAATGCTTCGCAGACTTCATTGTATGCATGTACGTATACGGTAGGTATGTTTATATTCTTGTTTACATGTATGCATATGTGTAGCTTAAGGTGTGTATGCATGTGTGTACACAACTATACGTATGTTAAGTCCAGTATATCAATATTTATGCATTACATCCCATGCACACACGTGCACGTACACACCGCTCAGTAAAAAGTATTCCTCGCCCGTCTGCGTTCCATCTTTCTGTACTTTCTAAACACTTCATCTGTCTCTTGTGTTTATCCTCTAACAGTGACATAATCCACTGCACAACACCTCACACACCTCGCTGCTCTGCACACACCACACCTTCCTGTCTCTTTGTCTTTCCTGTCCTTTAAAGTCTCACTGTTGGTGATTTTACTTCTCTCTGACAGAACCAGGACTTCAGGCGTTAATAAAAGCAAGTTCGATCAGACTGTTAAAGAGGGCTGTGAAGGACACATTCACACTCACTTTCACATACGCACTCATAAAAAATATCTTCTGCACGATTAAAAAGCATACATATCTAACATTAAGAGGTTATTGCCAGATTATGGCTTTATGCAAACACTTATAAAAAGATGAAAATAAATACTAACACTGCATATATTAATAGACTTTGGCTGAATTTGGATTAAATATTGCAATCGCAAAACTGCAAATTCCTGTGGGAACTTCACAAATGCACATCTGTTGTTCCCGAGTAGTCCAGTATACAAAGATATCTAAACACCTGGTTTTCAAGCAAATTCCACCTGAAGTACAGAGGTGAGTATGTCAGATTTCTGTTGTACGTACCATATTCATAAAAAGACAACCCGTGCTGGCGGGCGCTCTTCTTTATCTCATTAACGGCAACTAGTAACGTGGCTGAGAAAGAACAGATAGAGAACGTTTGAATATGAACCGCTGGATTCCATCATAGAAAGTGCATCGTGATAACTTACCTCCCTCAGACACCAGAGAGCCGGCCAAAATACAATAAGCCTGCAGCAATGAAAAACGATACACTGATAATTATTTGTGAGTCAAATATTTTGAAATGCAGAAGATATTTTACAGATTTCTCACCCATAACAAAGACTCAATGGGCTCTGGGTGCAGTAATCCCATGATGCCATGGTACCAAGAGAGGCCTGCTCCCATCATAAAAATGCCCACGCCACTGATAAGGGAGGCGATGTAACGCATGTTGGAAAAGCCGTACCTGAAAAACACAGAGGCCAACGTTTAGGCCTCCTATATCATGTGGATACATTTTATTTTTAAAACAATTCCTCTTTCATACATGTGAATTTCTATCAAGCGCTGCTATTCAAAAATTATTTTAGGAGAAGAATCCCTGCCAATTCTGCTAAACATTTAGCACTTGTCAAGTTAAATTTGCAAATCCACAAAAAACACTGGGTTCACTTCAATATGTTACTTCGACTCTTTGATGAACAGAACATCTCATCTTCCTCCCGCTGTAAGGAAAGGAGCTTACGGGTGCACGGCATCCGGGTTGCGGACAGACTGGCTGATTCCCAGAGCGAGCAGCGCTTGGTTGCAGGTGTCCGCCAGAGAGTGGATTGCTTCCGAGAACATGCTAGCTGATCCAGTGTAGACCCAAGCCAAGAGCTTGAAGAAGAAATTTAACCCATTGCTGAGGACAAAGAAAGATAAATTAATGAAGTGCACGACTCTAACAGCTAGAACACAATCTGGTAGCCGAGTTAGGGTTATGTGGACTCAAACTAGATTAAAATGTTCACAACTATTATCTAATTTTGTCGTTTTTACGCTGAAATGTATGGGAAGTCTTTTTTTCTTGTTCTCGTAGGCAGACAGCCTTGACATGCGGAATGCAACTCTGATGAACTGCGCTTCAATCTCGTGAGTCTTTATCAGCGTTCATGTGACTGCATGCGTCCTCTAACACGATCACCCTGATCTAACAGAGCTCCACGTGATAAATCCCCACACACGCTATCCTTGTTCAGATTTTTCTTTTTAAAAAGTGCGTCTACTTACTTTTGAATATTTACAAGTTAATGTCAAACTGCACTGTAAAGGAGATTTCTTCAGAAAATATGAAAAGTTCTCAGTTAAGGTCAAATTAAACATTTGATGTTTCGGACTTCTTTTAAAGCTGACCGAGTTATTTTATTTTTTATTTTTGTTCCCATCACTTGCCATGAAAACAAGTTTTTGATTGAGGTTTTACATCAAGCAATCTTTGTTCATATAGCACATTTAAACAACCAAGATCGACCACAGAGCTTCACAGCAGTTAAAACTAGTAGAAGCGAAACATGGACAATAAAACAGTAATCAAACATATAGAAATAAAAAAATGAAATAAAAAATCTGTCAATTAAAGAAAAACAAAAATGATTAAGTGACATTTATGTACGAAATGCCATTCTAAATAAGTACGTCTTAAGTTTGTTTTTGAACAGAGGCTGGTTTTAAAATGCTACCGTTTTGTTGCATACATTTGTCATGTTCCATCATATTTGCTGTTTCAAATGGTTTTACTTATTAATGGAAAACAGCTTCCTCTCTGTTTTAAACATTACTTATCTGAAAAACTTTCCAATCCACGGCTTAAAAGCTGTAATATGATCGGAAATGTGACGTATGAAATATATTACAGCCCTCGCTTTAATCAGTCACCTTTTGTTGAGTGGTTAATATTATTGTGACAAACTCAGAACTCTGTTACTGTGACTTTAAATGCTGCTTGCACCAGCAGATTTCTACAGACTGCAGTTATATTAACGATAGTTAATAACAACTGTGGAGCTGCCAAAGTGTTAACACTGTGTGGGGGAAACCCTGGAATTACATCCTATGGATTCAGTTTGGCCCAGTTGAACCGTAGTTAAGCTTTAGAAATGGACATGACAGAAATAAAATTCACAAGGTTAAAGCTCTGCATGTCAAAGGGTTAAATACACTCCAAAAACATGTTTTTGCTTTGTTATTCTGCACAAGAGATTAATAAATGGAATATATTTCAAGATACGCCTAAACTTAAACAAACAGCAGGAAATCTTTTCGTATAGTTGAGCTGCTGTTTACGTTTAGCATTTGTCCACAACCGTGTATAGCCACCCTGCCGTGGACGGACCTTTAGTTCCTCTTTAATCCAATACCCCCCGCTGTGTGTGCTGCAGCTCAGTAAAGTCTCAAAGAGCAAAACGACTTCAGAATGAAAACAAAAAGCTCTCAGGTGGGTAGGGAGTGAGGGACAACAGGTGAGGACATGAAAACTTACATGCAAATAGCCACCATCACTACCTTTCCTGGCCCTTGTAGAAATGTCGCCCTCTTTCCTGATCGTGGCTTTATGAAACAAAACGAGAATATAAATGTTCAACAAAAGGACCATAATTGGCTGTTAAAGACAAAACCTGTCAGCTATTTCAATGGATGTTAGTTTCTTATTTAAATATCACATACTCTTTATACTGCTGATAAACTGGAGTATTTAGTAGTTAATAACGTCTGTCTTTTGAAATTACTGCGTTGCTTTCAGTAGTGGATGACTATTGACGCTCTCTCACAAGGAAAGAATAGATACTTTGGAAAACAAGCCAGCAGAGTACAGAATATACCATGCCATACCAGACAAGTACAGTACAGCGGTCACAAAAATAACATGACCATCCTACAATGCAGAGAGGGAACTGCATGAATGTCATTGTCATACAGATACAGTGACCTCTGTAATTGGAACAAAGGCCACATCAACACAACCTGGTATCATTAAGGCAACTCGTGCATGACTTCTTTCACATTTAAAAACACCAGTTAGTCGAATTGGAAAAAAAAGAAAGAAGGAAGGAAAACGAAGAAAAAAAGAACATTCTCACCTTAGTGTTTCCCCAAAAGTCTTTATATTCCTTCAACAACTGCTGGTTCCGAAAAATATCTGCAGACAAAATATACAAATGAAGCGATTTAGTACCAAAACAACTTGGATACAACTGGATGACAAACCAGGGAGGTTAAATAAATATGTCGGACAAACAGACTGTCAGTGTGTAGCTTGAACACAACATCAACAGCTCTATTTTATCATTAGTTAGACGAGAAAACTGCAGACACCCTTGTTTCCGTCCCCATCTATAAAATTATGATGTAGCAGGCAGCTGCTTTAACAGGAACATTAAGTTCATCTATTAAAAAATGCTCTGACTCAGCACCATTTTAAAAAGTAACAATGTTGAATCCTAGATGAAAAGATGTTTGCTTCTCCTCTATCCCAGAGTATTAAAGCAGTGCAGGCTAGAGTCGACAGTAATTTTTAAAAACTAGAGAACCAGCGGTGGGATTTCTGCTACTGCCCCATTCCTGAGTTTTTGCATTACTCTTTAAAAATGCAGATGGATCCACAAAAGTGTGTGTAATGTAGATCATAAAACAGAAAAGCTGCTGATCATACCAGGCGTTGCTGGTCTCCATGGTGACCCGAAGTTAAACATTCACTTTGACACAGAGCTCAAACATTGTGTCACTTGCTTCCAGAAAGGTTGTGCCAGGATAGGACCCACAAGGCTTACCATAAAGAACAGTGTAACATTTTTGTTTCTCAAGCCAAAATTGCAGAAATAGAGAGGTTAAAGAAAGAAAAAAAATCTTGTCTGATTTTTTAGTGTAAAGCACACCAGGGGAGCAGCTTTTTGTTATTTGTGGTGATGGTAACAGTCAGCATTTCACCTGGTGTTGGAGGATTTTCAGCAAAGTCTAGTTAAAATGTTGTCTTGGATTAAAGTGCTAACTCATGTCCACAAATAAGCAGAGTCAGGGAAGGAAACACAAAAATAGAAGAACCCTACTCTCTTGGTACTCTCTCTCCACCTCCTTCCTGAGGTTTCTCTCTCGGGCTAGAGCTTCATGGCTTCCCCATACATCTAGGGCTCTAATGGTCACAGGAAGAAAAAAATTGATTAATAAAGGGAGGAGGGAGGGGAGGATCTAGTGGTTTCATCAATAACACATTTCAAAATGATGCTAAAAATTATGTTGAGATATAAAGGAGAATGGTTTTGCACTAACTTGGCCTCCACATCTGACCGCAGGAACACAGTGAAAGCCTCTGTGTCGTCGTGAGGGCTACGCCTTCTGATCTTCCGAAGCTGTTCCAAATCACTGTAGACACAGAAAGGGGGAGGGGTGAGACGAGGATTTAGATTAGACTCTAGTTTAGCAGCGGCAGGCAGTCTCATATTAGCTAATCACAACAGCATGCTTACTTATTACCCAAAGGAATTTGTGCAGTGGTTGTAATCTGCAAAGATCACAAGTTAGCATTCTGCTCAGCAATGATAATAGATGGCTTCTTATTTTTAATAATTAAAAAATAAAATAAAACAAAGACATTGAAGATGAGTTACCTTGGTTTGAGGCAGAACTCATTCATGGCTCTGACAGCAGTTATAAAGTTGTTTTGAGTGTATTTCGGTCCATATTCCCTTTTCTTTAGAACAGCTCGAACTGCGTGGAAAACCAGTTAGGAAATTAAATGATACAGTCAAAATAGCAGTCTAAAAAATAAAATAATAAAAGTACTGTAAATATAATATAAACCAAGAGTAAAGGTACAAAATTAGCTTTACATGGACGATAAATTCATTACCTTTCACTTGAATTGTCTCGGCCTTAGTCAGCCCCTGAGGTGCAGTACCTACGGGAGCAAAGATTTTAATCACATCACAGATGTTACTCCGAGCCTGATTCTTGTGCATTACCACTTTGTAAAAAAAATAAACAGACTCATCGGAACAGTTCCCTGCTGCTGGTGTTTACATATGATGCTGACATGTGAAACCAAATATCTGGAACATAAGTGTTCATATCATAGATACCGAACAGACAAACTCTTCCACTACTGCAGGTATGAAAACATTTTTGGTTGCACTGAGGTTAAAATGTTGAAGTTCAATTTTGGGAGAGACAAGGATGGATAGGCAGGACAGGAATGACAACATCAGAGGAACAGTACATGTTAGATGTTTTGGAGAGGAAAGTCAGAGAGCGCAGACTCAGATGGTTTGGACATGTACAGAGGAGGGATAGTGAATATACCAATAGAAGGATGATGAAGTTGGAAATGTCATGCAGGAGGTCCTGAGGAAGACTAAAGAAGGGATTTATGTATGTAGTGAAAGTGGACATGAAAATGGTTGGTGTGAGAGAAGAGTGGACAGGGTTAGATGAAAGTAGATGGTTTGCTGTGACAACTCCTGAAGGGAAGAGCTGAAAGCAAAAAAGAAGACATGGAATCATTACAAGATTACCTGGCGAATCTGGGGTAACTTTTGCAGAGCCAGGAGCATTTTTTTCCATTGAAGGAGCATCACCAGAAGGTGATTTTGGTGGACCATCTTTACTATTGCCAGAGGTAGAGTAGTGCTGAACCTTTCCCAGCCCCAAAGACGCCACACGACAGTCTGGAAGGCTGAACCACAACCTATGTATGCCTCCATTCTGCCAGCCTGGTGCAGCACACAACAGTCAGCTTTTATCCAAATAGAAACAATGATTTAACTTGGAGAACACCAAAAATTTGAGTAGTGGTAAACCTCTGCTCACCGTAGCAGAGCTGGGGGAACCTCGGCGACCGCTGGGACAGGGTGGACCTGTGCTGCAGGGAGACTCTGCAGAAGACATGCCATGGTCTGTGGGCCAGACTGGGAAACATCCTCGCTGCAGCGGGGGTCGATCTTAAAATTCAGGAACTTGCTAGGCAGAGTCACAGAAACTTAAGTCACTGTCATGCACAGTCAGCTCAAGCCAGTCCAGGCAGATTAGCGCAGGGAAACATCCTCTCACTTTTAAAGACAGAACCATCAGTCATCAGCGTCAGCACGAATACAAAATCACGATTTAACACAATTCATATCAAACAGAAAAGATCGTTTGACACGTGAATAACTGGCTCCTGGTAGTTGTCTAATGTCGACTCTGCTACCGCATCTCCCCGTCTCAATCCTCGGCTCAACCCCGGCTACTGCCTGAGCTAGCCGGCCAGCTCGACAAGCTAACACCGCCAGCTTCGGTAAGTAACAAGTGCTCCATAACAGTTAAAATCCACACAGAAGTTGCTGCAGCTGCCTAAGTAGTAAGCGCACCCAAAATGAGGGCATTCAAAGAAGTAAATACCTGTCTACAGTGACGTTTGACGTGCATGTTCTGATTCCATTTTTTCAACTTTGTGCTCTAACTGACGGATATAAGCGCTACAAACACACACCCACGTGATCTATGACGTAGGCGTGTGACAAGCCGAGTTCTCGCGTTATCGCAAGCAAAGTTAATTACGGTGAATTTATATCGCGATATATCTCTACAGCGCCACCAACAAGGTCATTTTACATTAAGAGTTCATTTCTCTGGCAATAAACGACAATGTCCAAAAACTTATTGCATATATCATGACAAAGTCATCTTTAAAAAAAAAATAAAAAAAATATTGAATGAAATTTAATACAAGCGTTTACAAAATACAGTGAGGAAAATGTAAGATAACTAAATAAAATGGGTGGCTACATTATTAAAATTTTCCAATATATGTATATAGGCCTATCGATGCTAACATATAATTATTTATTTATTTATTACCAGCATATTAAAAAAAGTATCTGAACTTCTGAGTTTTGTTTTGGTCTTAGTTGTTGTATGTATGGATTATACATGTAGGCCTAATAAATGTAAGATTATGCAGATGGTTAAGGAGTGGAAACTTCGATAAGTTTATACTTCTACCCACTCCCTTGAATATGTAAAACAGAAGTTTTAACATTATGCTTTATGCTGTATTTTTTTGTACATATTCAAAAAAATAGACAAATACAAATGATATGTATATATAGCAACGTATATTTGAAAATATGATTTGTTTACCCAAAAGGAAAATATATGCACATTTTGTATGGAATTTTTCATGAAAAACTAATTATTAGTAGTCCTGGCTGTTGACTACAAGTCTCCAAAAAGTTGGGGTACTGGGTAAAATGTAGATGAAAACAGAATGCAATCATGTGTAAATCTCATAAGTCAATATTTTATTCCCAGCACAACATAGAGAACATTTCATATTTTGAAAATGATTTGGAAAACATTTCATGGAAAATTTGAGCCTATTTTGGTTTTGATGGCAGTGACACATCTCAGTTGAAGCAGGACAACGTTTGCCATTGTGTAGTATACACAGTGGCAATGCCTGTAAACATCTGGGAAGTGAAGAATCCAGTTGCTGTATTTTTAGTAGAGGAATGCTTTCCCATTCCTGTCTGATGCGGGATTCTAGCTGCTTAACAGTCCTGGGGCCTGTATCACGAAGCAGTTTTCCTGGGTTACTCCTATCCAGTTCAATTTACCCTAACAAACCCAGTCAGGACAATCGGTATCACGACGCTGTCTATCAAGTCGGTAACTCAACCCTGGGTTATTTTATCAAGACCAGTGAAAGCGCACGTATAAAGGGCAGGTTCTGAAGTAGGGGACCAATCCCAATCATGAACGTCATATGGGAAAGCGAGAGCACCTTACTTCACTTCAAAGCCACTTCACTCATACCGATAAAATATGAAGAAGAAAAAGACAACCTACGTGAGAAATCTAACACTGTTGCTGTTGCCAGAGGGAGGCATAAATGCACAAGTTACACATCTGATACTGATCACAGCTGTGAATCCTATAAAAATCAACGTGCTGTGCTAATGAATAGAATGTATGACAATTAGTCATTAAATCTTCCCCAGATGCAGTCCCTCGGGGGTGTCAAGGACGTGGGAGCAGGTTAAAAATAAACATAAAAACATCATTGCGTCCGCTAAGTTGGTGCTTCGACGTCAGGCTGGAATAAAGTTTCAAGCTTCGTCCACTATTAAATCATATCCATAGTGGCCTGAAGACGGGTACTTTATTCATCTCAGTGGGAAGTTCACAATGAATAAAATCCATCCAGATATTGAGCTGTGGTAGAAAGTAGTGGGCCGATGCTTGTAAACTTAAACTATATCTTTTTACAAAAGCGAAATATAACTGCAGGATCACTAATTGAACACGCTATCTTCCGACATGCAATGCACTGAGAGCTAAAATCTCCTGCTACAAATGATATGTCGAAAATTGTCTTATTCTATTCTTCCATAATGGGCCGACATCTGGGAAACATTTTACCAATGAGCAAGCGTTCTCCATGCGACGTATTGCCGATAAAACTTTTTAATCTTGCCGACGTCTGTAAGATGTACCTATGTGTGTTGATGTGAAGTTGATTGGCCAGTGGGTGGAGCTTTATAAAGGACTGGATTCAACCCTAGTTACCCTGGTCCGGAGCAGGTTAGCCGTTCAGCGTGTGTTACCCGCTGATGTACCTCGATAAGCAATAAGACAGTTTTGTGATACAGAAAACCCAGATTTAACCCTGAAGTTACCTCGCTAAAGCAAAATCTCGCTTCGCGATACAAGCCTCTGGGCATTCACTGGTGGGGTTTTTGTTTTATGATACACCAAATGTTTTCTCTAGGTGAAAGGTCAAAGTCAAAATGAGCTTATATTTTACATTAAATTTGCAAATCATTGCATTATATATTTTTTATATTTTACTCTGCATGCCAAGTTTTCTTTTGGAACTGGTGTAAATCTAATTTTGTGCCACAGAATTGTTAACTACATTTTTAAATCGCTCAATTTCCTTGTACATATGTACCGAGTGAACATGAAATTAACAATGAATCTTTGGGGTATATTTTGCATTTATCAGCAATGAGAAAATAAATGTGAGGAGCTGTGTTTTAGGCAATGTTAAGATTTATTGAAGTGATTAAACAATCTTCTTGCCTAAATAAAAGGTGCTTCCGTCATTACCGAAGAAGCTAAAAACAAAAAATAAATAAATTTCAGTCTGAATGTCAACTATAAATTTTGGAAAATCAGATGGAACCTTACTGCCACATTTTGCAGGCTAAATGATTTTTGTATTTTTAAATAGTAAATCCATGGCGTTGGAACTAAAAGAAAAATTAAATTTCATTGTTTCTTTATTGTCTGCATAGGTCGTTTAGTGTAAGGGGGAAAGTCTTGGTTTATACATCGCAAATATCATCATCACAATTGTCAACCGACATCGCATATCACACGTTTCTATGTTATCTCACAAGCTAATAGCCCTGGCGCTAGTCATTACCCAACCCAAACCAGTTGTAAATACGTATACACACACATACAGGGCAGGGCTCCTTTAAAATGTCACAGTGAAGGGTGTTGTCACCCAATAACAAAAAAAAAATAATCCCAACACTTAAGAAAAAAAAGTAGTGGGTTTAATGGATCTTTAGAACATTACAGTAAATACACATCATGACCTTGTATTGGAAGTCAATAGGTGCGTCAAAGAGCAGCAGTGTTTAAAATATTCATTTGACAAATTACTGACAAGTCAAACTCATACTCTCCATGCAGTTTCGTGACAATCACTTCCATTTCACAATTATTCAGATGGAATCCAGAGTTTTCAATCAGTATTGAAGTCCTACAGTACAGTTCAAGAGGGCCGTACCTCAGTCTTGGTCCTTTTTGGTAAAAATTAGAAAAAGATGAAACACTGCGTAAAAAAATAGGGTCACTTGAATGAGAGAAAATATAAATATATATATACACATATATATTTATATATAATTATTTTCATAAAGCAAGAAGTCAAGCTGATGCGAGAGGAGTATGTTGCAGTGACTCTCTGGGTTGCTTGTTCTATTAGGAAGCAAGGGTGGGATTACGTTTGCATTAACAGTGGGATTACGTTTGCATTAACGCATCGTGACAAACTCTTCAGATGAGGTGGGGTGAATAGCAACAGTCTGGTCAAAGTCTGCCTTCGTAGCTCCCATTTTAATGGCCACAGCAAATCCCTGCAGCATCTCGTCACAGCCGAGGCCCTGCATGTGCAGTCCCACCACCTTTGGACATGAGAAAATTCAAAATTTATTTTTTTAAAAAGTGCACAACTTTGTCAAAAAAACAAAGATAACCGTGAGCTTTATGTATGAGAAATGGCTCCTACCTTCTCCTCTTTGCCCACACACACCAACTTCATGATGCACTGACTCTTCCTGCTTGTAATGGCGTGATACATTGGAGTGAAGGAAGTCTTGTAGATCTTCACATTCTCCTTTCCTCTGGATTTAATGGCCTCCTCTGTGACACGGACATAAACAAATTTAAGTATATGTCTTTTTTCCTTGTTGAAGAAGTATAAATGGTAATCAGAGATAAAACATCTGGGGTGTACTCACCCTCTGTAAGACCCACAGTACCGATTGGTGGGTGGCTGAACACCACTGTGGGGATGCTGGAATAGTCCAGTTTGGAGTCTTTCTTGTCCTCAAACAGTCTGTGTGCCAACTTTCTTCCTGCAGCGATGGCAACTGTCCCAACAAGTAACATTATCAGTTGAGCTCTGAATGACAATAAATGTAGCACAAAAACACGCCACATTCCTAAAAGTAATAAAATACCTTATTCTAAAACCAGAAAACAACAGGTCACCCAGCACCTCTGCTACTATATTTATGCACCTCCTAATTAAAACAGAATCACAGGCTTCAAGAATCAGTAACACCTGCAGAACAGCAACATGTTTGAGACATATACAGTATTTTTTCTCAAAGCTTCTTCCAAAAATGTGCTGCTTTCACAACAAAATAGATTTTCAGGTGTTTTTACATTTTCAGTTTTTGTAAATAGAACATTAAAAAAATATATCACTCACATCCACTTCAGTCAGAAGAGAGATAGCTTTGTATGTAACATAACTTTATAGCAGGTACACTCTAAGGAACATATAAACATACCTACAACTCACTGTAACAAGAGTTACATATATCAGTGTAACATTACTGTATTAGGCGTTAATGCAGCTGAAGTGCACTTCCTGATTTAACTGCTTCATCTGCTGCTGTGTGACCAACATGGCAGGAGCAACATGCTTCAACATACATAATTTGCCAAAAATACCCTGTATCTTACAACAAAGCAAAGACGCAAAGCGCGCAGAGCTAAAGTAAGTTTTCAGTTTGCTGGAGAAAAAAAGATGAGGAAGAAGAAAAAAAAAAACGCCAGGGGTGCTTCTGGACACAAATGTCACTTAGCTTAGATGTCTGTAGTTTTGGGTTGGGCAAATTTAGTTTCATACCTCCGTAGGACTTGTAAATACAGCGAGCATGGACTCTACAGTAACTCAGAGTGCCATTTCAAGTTCTCTTAAAACTCATGATTTGTTGTTGGGTACATGCACAGAAAACTCATCTCTGTACATTTATATTTAACCCTTAGCATGATAACAGATGAGGGCAAAGACTGATTAAAAAAAAAAAAAAAAAAAAAAAAAAGAATTACCGAAATTCCCACAATACCACTAAAAAGCATTCAATTGAAACATTTACTT
>JBAMYA010000002.1:2535535-2546237 GCA_037176975.1 Arrhamphus sclerolepis | reverse complement strand
ACTGCCAGAACTTTACAGCTGTCTGTCTAATTATTGCTCCGTGTCTGGTCGCGCTCAACCAAACTAAAGCTTCGTCTTTGCGGCAGTAAATTGTAAAAAAAAAAAAAAAAAAAGAAGTATTTCTCGTATACTAACAATTTATAAACATTAGTACAAGATTCCATTTTTAGCCCACGGTCAGTAAAAACGTGTGCAGCTTCCTACCAGGAGTGAGAAGAGCTCTGCCACAAACATCTCCTACGGCGTAGATCCCAGGTCGACTGGTGTTCTGGTACTCATCCACAATGATATGGCCTTTTTCATCTGTATTCACCCCCTGAAAAGTAGAGAAACCAACCATTTTATTTATTTATTTATTTTTTTTTACAGTCCCTCCCAGATTCAATTTGAACTGACTTTTAAACGTTACTGGAAAGCCAGTCAGTGACATGTTTGCTTCCGTTCTTGTCCCTACCATACTGTGTTGACAGTAGAAAAAGAGTGTCTACGGCATAAAAACAACTGTGACTCATCCTGAATCATCATATCATTAAAATGTAAACAAAATTACATCAGATGGAAGCCACTGGTGGCACACAGTCTGCACAGAAACATGTAGAATAGGATGGTCTTGAGCTGAAAGTGGCATCTAGATCTACATCCAGCATAACTAATAGGCCATAATTATTTCAAAAGACCAACAATTACAAGGAGAGGACGTTTACAGAAAACAAAGAAATTCTTACACAGGCAAAGGCTCAGTGAGTGTTAGCTCAGTTAAGGGACTTCTGCCATGGACCATGACCTTATCATGAAATTCCCCACTATCCTGCATAAAACAGAACCAGTGATTCTGCAAAGTTCTCACTGGTTGGGTCTGCAGCACCTTGAAAATCCTGTTTCTTCTTCATTCTGTATCCTCTTGTTTAACACATGAAACTGCAGCTCAAAGCCAATAAATAGCCTGAAGAGGTTTGTTTTTGTAAGTTAAAAACTATAACATGACTGTGTCGTGAAACTGTCAACATACTAACACTGCATGTATTATTTTGGCCTGCAGCGTTGCAGTGCTGCATTTAACTTAACTTGTACAAACCTAAAACAAACAAAAAAGAAAACAATGCAAGTTGTGTTACGTCTATCTTTTCTTTTGCCCAGATCATCACTGATTTAAAATCATGTAATTCTTTGTTATAGAGAGCAGTTTCATGATTCATGCATGTTTCAGAAACAAATTTTCTAATTTATCTTTGTGCTTTTCAATGTCGCACTTTTTTTTTTTTTATTTCTAAATTTCATCCTGATATAACATAGTGAGTGGACCGTTACCATGCCACCGACGTTCAGTCCAGCTGTGTTGGGCTGCCTGCCGATGGCCCACAGCAGGCAGTCCACTTCCTGGATGACACTGATCTTTTCTTCATCATTCTTCTTCTCTGGGTCTTTAGTGATGAGCGTCACCTCCAGGCCTTTGTCTGTTTTGCTCACAGACTTCACCTGAGAGTTCTTCCACAAATCGATGCCATTGTTTTGCAGTTCTTTGGTGCAGTTTGTGCTTATGAAGGCATCGAAGTTCCGCAAAACCTGCAGACGGAATGTGAGCAGACGAAAATGTGTCACCGCACTGTGGAACACTGATGGAACAGTTATGTGTTGTGACCGTGTTTTTTCTCCTTACGCCTGTTTGCCGAATAATGAGGGATGTTTTGGACCCCAAGGTGGCAAGAATGCCTGCCATTTCCACCGCTATATATCCAGCACCCACAATCACACTGCGCCTGCCAGAGGAACAGTTTAATACCGATGCAAACGTTCGTGTCGGATTCAAAAACACTAAAGAGATCATATGAATAGCTTACTTTGGAAGGGTTTCAAGTTCAAAAAAGCCATCGCTAGTGATACCCAGACTTGCCCCTGAAATTGACAAAAACACAAAAACAAACATTAACACTAGTTTGCACATTTGAAAAATGAAAGTTAACTGTTCAGTCATGGTGGAGTTTATTATAGTAAGTCTTACCGGGAACTTCAGCATCACTCAAAACAGAAGGCTGCCCTCCAGTGGCAATGAGGATGTGAGGTGCTGTATATTTTCGTCCATTGACCTCCACAGTTGGTTCAGTGTCATCTGTAAACCTGGCATAGCCTTGAATGGTCTGGATTTTAGCCTGGAAAGGAGCAGATTACTACAATTACTTCCTCTCTTCACCTGAGAAAGATGACAAATGAAACAAGTCACATACTTCAAACTCATGACAAACTCACAGCTATAAATTTGTTACCTTGTCAAGGTTGTTGCGATAAATGCGATTTAGGTGTGCCACATATGCATCCCTTTTTGCTGTGAGAGTTCTGCAAACACATAAAAGCCATCAAATGCTGCAAAGGCATGTTGTTAATCTCAACGACAAAAAAACAACAACAAAAAACTGTTAAACGGCCCTTCAGATGTTATCAAAGAAGCTGAGTGGCAAAGCTGCACTCAGAATACTTCATTATGCATATTAACAATTAATAATTTACTTGGACATTTATTTTAACTTTAATTGTGTTAAATAACAGATGTTGTTTTTTTTAATTATTATTGGAAGAATAAGTGCCATTAGTGAGACATATCAGGCAAACTTGTGAATATGGAAAGTGCATTTTTTGGAAAGTGTTTCAGACCAGAAATACAAAAATAGATCTATATTAACAAATGAAACAAATCTGACAATGGAGGAAAAAAGGAAAACAAACATTTATGATCTGTGGTTGTGCAATTTCAAGAGTTTAGGTAAAAAGGCAAAAAAAAAAAAAAAAGATGGTTGAAGCATTAGAGGCTTCCTTTGTTGCTTCAGATTTTCAATAAAGCACGCCTGCAAGTAATATCCTGTTGTATCATTGCAACTGCTTTGCTCTCTTACAACTCACACAGTTACACCTTAAACAGCTGCCCACTCTTGTTAAGAATTCAGTAGCTGGATCAAATGTTGTTTACGCGTCACTGAACCTCTCCACCCAGAAGCTTATCTCTAACAGTCATTTTGAGTCCAACAATACCGTTCTCAAAGACAGAGAAGTGGGTAAAAGTGAAGAAATAAAAGAGCAACAGAGAAGAAAAGTTGCCTTAAGAAATGTCCACTGTTTACTTCCTGGAGAAGCCACATAATCTTTCAAAAGAGCCCATTGTAGTTGAACAAAAGGAAGTGAAATAAGAAACCAACAGATTCTGAAACCTACTCCCAGCTGAAGCGGACGTTTCCAGTCTCAAAGCCATAATCGCTGTGATCATGTAGATACTCTGCATGAACTGCTGCATTCCACATTACCTGAAAAAAAAAGACAGACACTGTGACTTTTCATGCATATTAATCAATTATTATCAACTCCCAGGTAAAATTTGACAAATTGCGAGAAAAATGGAAAGAAAACTGTACCTTCTTAGGAACGCAGCCAACATTGACCTGAGAAAACAGTGGAGAAGAATGGATTTGCTCAGTGCAATCTTGAACAAACAGCATTTAAATACTTTAGATTAATACTATAGATGTATGATCTTTTACATCAGCTTCAGTATGTTTTACACTTTAACTCGGGTGATACGTTACAACTCAGAGTTCATGTGCACCATAAAACTAATAGAAATCACAGTTAATCAAGTTAATAAAAATTATGCAAACTTTGAGTGTAGTTTTCCATTGGCAAATCATTTTCATCATCATTAACATGTACAAAAATTACATCCCATGTATTTTAACATGCTAAAGTCGACCTGCAGACTCAAGATGGAGCAATGTTTGCACAATCTAATCTCAGGGTGAACTTGTTTGAGAACAGTCTTTTTCACTGTTATAGCAGCAACTGCTCCTCTAAGATTTTACTGATATCTTTCCCTCCAAACGTAGTGTTTTCATTGAAGTGGTCACACTTTCTGAATACAAATTAATCAAGTGCGGTTAACTGGCAGCACCTGGCTGTGCTTCATTTTTCGTGCGTCTTAATTTTGCTTAGTTTTTGTTTAATAAGTAACAATGTGTCTATTTTTGAGGGCTTTTTACCATGTCCCAATGTGTTAAAGTTTAGAGTTTGCATCTTAGTTGCACAGTGGGAGTGGCTGCTTTAAACTTCTAACAAACAAAACTGTTTGCCAGATAAACAATTAAGCGTAAACAAAAGGGGTCCGGACGCTTCGCACTGAAACTGGTAACTGACACGAGTGGTGAAATCTGCACAAGACTGACTGGATGTAGATATGTATTTGTATTATTATTATTTTTTAATGTATTTATTCAGTTACTCACGCAGGTACCTCCGAGTTTGTGACTCTCGATCACGGCGGTGGTCGCTCCGAGCTCCGCCGCCCGCCGAGCCCCGGCCAGACCTCCAGACCCCCCGCCGATCACCAGAAAGTCGAACCGGGTCTTCTCCGCTGCCGACGGGTCCGAAGCCATGCTGCGACGGATCACTTTGTGTCTGCGAAGGGACGAGAAAAAGTTCTTTCTGAGAGTTAACCAGCCGAGGACTTGCGTCCGCGTTAGCCGAGTTAATATAGCCATAACCAGGAAGCATGCAGGCGTGTGCAGCAGTCAAACGGGCAATGGGAGGGTCAAGTGAAAACTACTGCTGTGTCATTGTGAATTGACACAAAGGTGTGTAAATCCCAGAAACAGTTGTCACAATAGTCAGGATCATCCTCACATGAGCCGCTATACGGAGGCTACAATAACAGGTGTAAATCAGAGCATATATATATACGTTTTTTTTTTTAACAGCAATAATGTAGTTAAATACATGGCTGACTTTAATACAACTATTTACCAAAACTGATACAAGCTACAGTCCAGAAAGCACCGTGACAGAAAGGACGAAACTGAATAATAATAACCATTAACGATCAGAAACGCATCGTTATACTCACCTAGCTAAAGTCAGCGACACCGACTTAGTAGGAAGAAGCAGTCTGCAAGTTTTTACGATCAGCATACTGGTTTTTTTTATGGCATTTTGATCAGATGTGTCCCGTTTAACTGTCTATCACTCTCAGTCAGAGGGAACTGCGGTTTGATCTTTATCCCTCCAAATACAAAAGCACCAAACCACTTCCTGTACCATTATCAGAGAGAGTTCCCTATCCTCCGAGGCCCGTTGGTGATGGCAGCTGCTATGAAAACGACAGTCTGGCTGATTAAAAAAAGGGGGGGAAGTACAAATAAAAATGCAGCGCTGTCGCAGCTTCCCCACGCAATTTTGTTCGTACATTTCATTGTGGAAGTTGTGATTTCTGAGGGCTGTACGATATTTTGAAGTTATTTAGATTTAAGCGTAGCTTGTTCGTTTGAAATCATAGGTGGTTTGCGTGGTAGCTCTTCAAGAATTGCACGAATACAACGCACTTTTCCCCTCTGTCGTCAAGAGAAACAACGTATTACGCGAAACTTCCGGTTAGAACATTCAAAACAAAACCATTTTCTCGAGTGTATCATACTCCAGAATATTTTTGAGTAAAATTACTAGCTTCGAGATCCATTTGGTCACAATAAGTAAAAGATAAATGCATTTAATTTTAACGTCAAAACAAAGTGTAAACACAGTCATAAAGATTGAATTCTGCAGATGTTCTTTTTTATTTTGGAGCAACTCAAAGTTTTCTGTGTCAATAAAATAGAATTTGTATATTCAGAATGTACAGATGGTGGCATCAAAATGCCTTTACAAAAAACAAACACACTTGCACAAAAAACACTTGCACAAGTTCGAATGACTTGTGGCAATACATAACTTGTTTATACTGCTAATTTTCAAAAGTGAAATTGATTTCTGTGGATTCCCTTTAAAAAGCAAAAGGTTTTTGTATCTAAAATGCAGCCCCTCTTGATCATACAATGGAGAAGCTCACTTGTTAATGCATCTGATAAGCCAGTATAAAGTGCAAACTATATTAGAAAAAGAAATGCCAGCTCAGCAATACTAAAAGCTAATCACACGAAAAATAAAACACGTAATCTAGAGGATTATTTTAAAGTAAGCACATTTATTATTCAAAAGAAGTAATCAAAATGAGAATTGAAGTAAACTAGACAGTGGAACTTAGAACCTCAGGAAACTATTTGTTGTTTTTTAATTATATTTTAATGACTTTGTTACAATATTAAATTTTAAAAACGCACACACATATGTATATAATTCATTTGTGCGTTATTGTAATGTTGATATAAGAAATGTATACCTGAATTAAATACAGAAAACGTTTCAAAATTGTTATGAGAATTCACCTGGATGGTTTTATTCACCAGATGGTTTTATTTTTTATTTCACTCTCTTATTTTGAAAACGACAGCAGTTATTTCCGGAATATCATATGTGCGTTAGCCACAGACGGCTAACGACGAGCTAAGCAGGTCGATTTGCTGCGTTGACAAGCGTTTATATCGCGTCCAAATCAGGTATCGTTGTCGTATTTGTTCATTTGAAAATGATATAATACACCAGGATGCTTTTTTGCTGCATAAAAAACATATTGATTTCGTTGGAAATTTGACTCGTTTGTCAACATAAACATTGGAAAAGCGGACCGTCGTCCCCGAGACCCTCCTGCTATCTCGGGGCCTTTTCCCTGCGTTCAAAGCAGGACAGCTCGGGGTGGCAGCAGGAGTATGCAGATATAGATAAATGTATTCCGTTTGAGCATCCGCATTTTATGTGTTTTCAAATGTCACGATGCTTTATTTTCGTAGCAAAAAGCTGCCCTTTGGAGAAAATACTGCATGAGCTGAGTGTTAGGGGGAGGGGCTTTCAGGGCCTTGTCTTCCACAGCTCTGACAGTACTGGGCTCTGTAAGGTTGTCTCACCTCAGGTAGCTACTAAAACCCTCTTTTGTCTGTTTTACACAGGTGAATAGACCTCGTTCTAGCTGTCCTGCTGCATGAGTGTGTTTTTCCTGAAGAACAAACCCTGGACGTCAGGTGCAGATGGATGTTTACTTCTTGGTGTAATTTCTTTTTTGGAGTATGTAAGACCTGCTGCCAGATGACCAGGAGATCACAGCACTCACCATGAACCCCATGACCTATAAAAATATGCCATCATCTGTGAATGGTGGACATCCGAGTTTGGCATTGGACCGTCTTTTAAGCAAATCCAATGTGATGTACTGCGAGAAATGTGGATTTGCTTCTACTGACACAGTTTTATTTAAGAAGCACATGATTGAGCACATGGGGACAAAGTTTTTTTGTCTTTATTGCAAGAGTGTCTTCTTCAGTGAGCCAGAATTGAATGAGCACTTGAAGCAGCACACTTCAAAATACCCATTCAAATGTCCTCACTGTGGACAAGGCTACATGAGGAGGCGGTGCCTTATGAAGCACATTGATCGTTTGCATAGCAAAAATATTAGTCAAGGACCTGCTAAGCCTGGAATGACAAAAAGCCCTGTCGACTCTGTCTCCAGTGCCTTAACAAGTGCCCCCACTGCTGATCCTTTACCACTTCGACCTGTTGTGCGGGTGACAGTACCCACCCCAGTTACACCTGCTGTCAGATTGGGACGAGATGAACAAAGAGTGAAAACACTGGACACCAATGTACCACATGCCACTAATGGTAATGCAGAACATGTCTCCCCTTTGAATGGACTTATTCAGCACAACAGAGCGCTAACGGTTGCTTTACCAGAGGAAGTCACAATACCTGCTGGGTGCTTGGTTGAACTTGTTGAGGTCAAGACTGTCAACGGGACAAAGGAGTTAAAGTTGCGACTCATCTCTCAACAAGAAAATGAGTCTGTGATAAAGGACACAAAAACCACAGCTCCTCAGAACTTTGCACTGGGAAAACCATTGTCATCCACATTACATCATCCAAACACAGTGAGGTCTATGAGTATGGGCATGTGCACAGTCAACAGGAAACAGTGTGAGACAAAGAAAGTGAATGTGGAGCGTCCTGCTGTTGCACCCGTTAGTGTTCCCAACACTCATCCAAATCTAGTCAGCAAAGAAAAAAGTGTATTGAAAAGACCACTGCCAGAAATAATCAACTTGGAGTGTAACACAGGAATCCCAAGCAAGGTTTCTAAAAGCATCCACAATCCTGTAAGGGAAGGAAATAGTGGGATCAGACTCACACAGATGGCCCCTGCAAACCACAGTGCTGCCCCTCCTTCTGTCATCTCCAGCAGGGTTGCCAGCAGGGTGAGTACTGCTCTGCATTCAGCCAACATTGGAACAGGTGTCCCTCAGAGAGTGGTGGATGAAAGGAAGACCACATCGCCAGAACATTCAAAGACTATCCCACCTAGGAGGACATCTGACACAAACAATATTCAAGACGTGTCGGCGGCTGTGAAGGTGGAACCAGGGGAAATCCGTCTCAAGAGCAACACTGTTTCAAAAGGAGTGAAAGAGGTGGTGTGCTTGAACCAGCAAAACACGCCAACTTCCAACTCCATGAGTGTTCCTGTATCTGCAGCTGCACAAGTGAGACATCCAGTCATTTTAACCTGTAAAGACAATGTTGCAGTAAAAAAAAATCAACGACCAACAACCCTAAACAAACTATCATCAATAAAAACATCCGTCCTTTCTAATCACACTAATTCAAAAACATCTACCTGGACCCGGGAGGGCAGGTCTAATGATGTAGTAAGAGAAAGGCATGTGTCAAAACCTGAGAGCTTTCCTGTCATCTCCTCTGTGTTTTCATTAAGTGAACAGCCTGAGGAAGGCCAAGGGTCCATGCAGCCATTAGTAATGGCTCTGCGGGGCATAGTGATGGATAAAACACTTGGTTCTGGAAGCACAACTCCAGACCATATAAAGATGACAAATGGTACAGAGCAAATGTGTAAGTCTCCAACATTAGGGCATAATGCTCAGGTGGCCATGAAAAATGGGTCCTTCACCTGTGACGCAATGCTGGCAGAGCGGACAAGTGACTCTGTTAAGGTAGAAGAACAGAATAAGGGTAATCAACCATCTGCACTGACCCACAATGATGTCTGTGTCAAGGAAGAAAATGGTTCCACTAAACCGACAGTAGTCAAAAAGTGTGATGATATTCCTCCAAAGCTGTCGGAGAATGAGGAATCTAAACCCACCTCACACGTAGAGCCATCTGTGACTGCAGACCCTCAACAGCAAAAAGACAAAAGTGAGCAGCTCGTCTCACCGAAGTTCTTGACCATCTGTCTGAAACGGGTACAGGTGGGTGTGTGGAAAAAAAGCAAGAAGGGACTGAAACTTAGAATATCCAGATTTAAGCCTCAGGTACCTGTGGGTAGCCTCACTGATTGTACAGTTATTTACCCGATGCCTCTGAAGAAGGATCAGCTGGTGAAACGACCAGGTCCGAACCAGCCGGTGGTTGTGCTCAATCATCCAAAGCCCAGGGCCTCTGTACAGGGAATGAGAGCAGACACTATCGCTGACACGGGAGCCTCTGAAACAGCTCCAAAGTGCCAAATTTTAAAAATGAGGCTGAGCAAAGTGGTGGGGCAGAAATATGAGGTGATGGGATGTACTGTCAGAGTCTTTCAGTGATTGTCTCGTTCATCAGTGGACATAAGTAGTTCATTCATGATGAAAGATGAGTAGTATTACAGTGGAATGATGTTCTCTTCAAAAACTGACAAATACAAAGGCAATTATTTTCTTAACGGGAGTGTAAAATCCAAAATCTATGGACATCAGCAACATTGTCTTATATGTAATATATGTAATATTAAAAGTGCAATGCAGTGTGACTGCTGTCAATCAGAAGTCCTGGGCTGTCTGTCATAAACTGAATAGAGTATTACACAGATGTAAAGTACTGTTACAGAAGTTTGAGAAACCAGTAGATCTGTCAAAGGTCTTAATGCATGTTCATATTTGTTTTTTAATTAAAGAGGGCCACTTTTTACATTTGGATAACTAATTTCTAAACTCAGTACACCATGAAGTGTGGCTAATAAATCTTAAAATGATTACTACAGGTACCAGTAATTGACTTATTTATATGATGCAAATTCTTGTGGATCACATTTCAAATGCAACATTTAGCATCAAAGCTATTAAATGACAACACTAATTAGATCAAGACAACAGGTTAAGTCAAAAGAAAAAGATGACTCGGTCATGCAAAAAAACCTGCACCTTCAACAGAGTTCTTGATTTCTTTCTTTTTTTTTAATTTGTGAGGTGGTTGGTTGCATCCCAACTTGATGCATTTCAATTCAGTTCTTGAGCTTTATCCAAGATGTCAATTTCTCTTTGTAATTGTTAAAAAAATAAAAATCCTTCAAAATTAGTGGGAAAAGGCTCAGTGCAGCCAATGAGATCGCAGTCATTGTCTGACTGCAGGTGAGCTTCGTGGTTTGATACATTCAGGCCTTCTTATTCGTTTATTCTTCTATTTGGAAGTTATTCTAAAATCGTAATATATTCAACAGCCATCAGTCAGTGGAGAGTTCATCAAATGAAATGGACCAATGAAACAATCGCTACTTAGTATAAATAGGGGAACTTGAGCACATACTTCCTTGTTCCTTTTCACTAAGTTTGTCCGTGTTATTGCTGGGTGTGCAAGCTTTTCAGATTATCATCTGATGTCTGGAGAGAGGTCATAGTTGTACTTTAAACTTGAGTGTTATAGAATGTGTCTAGTTTACCGCTGGTATTTATTACTCTGTTGGACATTCTGGGTTGTAGGTTTCAACATTTTGAATTTTGCCAGTTGATGAAGTATGAATGAACCAGCATCA
>JBAMYA010000002.1:2521044-2535100 GCA_037176975.1 Arrhamphus sclerolepis | reverse complement strand
GCTTATGTACATATTTTATGTTCATATTGATGTTATTATCTGTGCTTGTAACTCTGTGCTTTGAGTTTCTTTCCCTGGTTAAATAAAGGTTAATAAAATAAAATAAATAAACGTTCAAGCACAAATAAGCCAAATAACAAAAAAACATAGTTTTATTGCCATTCATAAGGTCAAATGGTCGTCCCCTCATGTGTGCGTGTGCTTTTTTTAAAAAGAGATTAAGATTCTGAGTAGACGATAGACTGTTGTCCTCTTTTAGACCGAATACTTAGTTTTTTCACTATTGTGGGTGAAACATGTGGGTACTTGCAGGGCATGGAACAACAGCATAATTGTTGGTGCGGATGCACTTATGTCCTTAAACGATGTCCTTATGACCATCTTATGTCCATCCATCTCCAGATGCTGAACTGCCTTCTCCAGCTCAACTGTTCTGCTCAGTGCTGACTTTCTCTGGGTTGATTTTCTCAACATCAAAGTGGAAATTGGATGACCAGTGGTCTTTATATCTTCACAATTCTGCTTTTGTTTTAAAAAAGAATCTCAAAACTACTTTTATTTAATTCTGAAATGCTTGTTTGGTGACACACCAACCAGTCTCCTCCACTACACATCTTTTACTTCCTGCTATCTAACACCACACATATGTAAAGAGAATAGCTATACATATTGTTTTCTTATTATTAATTTTCTCCATGATTTCTTTCCAAAAGAAGAGTGGCGCCGCAAAGTTGTGATGAACGCAGATGAACCTTTCAAAATGATTACTTTAAATCAGTAATTTTCTGAGGAAGGAAAAGAATTAAAATGCTGGCTGCACCTAGCTTACTGTACATACAAGTGCATTTGGGTACTTCCCAGATGCAACACCAGATACATTTTCATTATTTTTTTGAGGCCGCGCTCATTCTTGTGGTAAAAGGTGAAATTTTGCTCCGAGGTATGTGAGCAGCTTTTGTGGCTACTAATATTTCTCCCCCCAAACAGCAAAGAGTTGTGATGATGATAGCAAAAAACTGTGAAGCTCTCCTCAGAAAGAAAGAAACCACAAGACCACCTCTGCCTCTGCCCTTCTAATCCCTCCACCCTTCCCCTTTCATCTCCCTCCATCACTGGAATTCCAAATGTGTGTGAAGGTTTTTCTGCCTGTTTTTTTTTTCTTTTCTCAAAGCTGCGTATTAACAATTGCATTGCACTGAAAATGGCATCTCCATGGTAGGGGCTGACCTTCATTCCTCTGCAGAGGGCACACCAGTAAATCCATTTCTCCAGAGATGCGGTTCACTGAATAACAAATCACAGGGGCAGACGTGGTTTTCTCTCCTGTTAAGAAGCCTTTTGCTAGAAGCTTCCTTCGCAAGGCGAATAACACCAGGAGTTTATTATGAAGAGAGGAGAGTTGACAAGCACACACACACTGTTGCCAGGGAACTATACCTCCAAACATGTCTTTTCCTTCCCCCATTTTTTCTTTTGCTGATAATAGTCTGGTAAATTATGCACACTACCATTTGAAAAAAGTCAGGAGGCCCTTTATATACACAAAAATACATTTCTCCCTTTTGTTCAGAATATCCATGATGTCAGCATCATCTGGGGAAAAATGTATAAACCCATTCCTTCTCCGATATCACACAGCGTCTGCACATAATCCTGCATCTCATTTTCAATGTTTTCCCATAAGAACAAACTCAGCTCCACAAAATATTAGCTACCTGTCAGAATCTGTTAAGGCTCACATTTCATGAAAAAAACATATCTCTCTTCATGACCGACGAAATGCTATTTACACCCTGCAAACAAAGTGGCCTCAGCCCTGCTGATGGTGATAAGGGGCCTTTAGCTGCGTGGTAAAGTGACAGCAGCCAGATTACAAGTTGGTGATTTACCTTATATTCATTCATGTGACCCAGAAAAGAGGACCAATTTCAGCGGACGCTGCAGAGTTGATTTACTATCTGTGAGGTTTTATTGAATCCTCCCAAGACCATATTCGAGAAACGCTTATACTGAAGATAAGATTCACTGATTTAAGGAAACAATTTAAAAAAAAAAAAAGCATGACACAGAGGTCGATTTGGATGAAATTCCATTAATGTTTTGCTGATATCTAAAGAAACTACGTTTAGTTGAAGAGTCATTCTGTTTTTCAGCCCAGGTCTTACTGTCATAACTATGACTGCTGTGGTTATGGATTTTGCTGAAAATACCTTGTAGCTATGTTGTGTATAAAAGTTTGGGCATTGATACAGATTGTGTTTTTTGTGAACTTGGCAAATTCAGTCAAAGGGTTAATATATAGAGTACTGAACTGTCCTCTTTTAAACTACTGCACTTTACTCTGGCATGTTTGCATATCATCATTTAAGCTGAATTAAGGATCAAATTCAATTCAACTAGAAGGGGGGGGCTTGGTTGGTCTAGATTAGTGAAAAACTATTTTTCCCCATGGAATCCCCTTCCAGGTGTTTGCAAAATCTGGAAAGATCAGTTGTCTGTGGAAGAAAAGGTGGCTGCTACTAGAAGTCCTCCATCATGACAGGTCCACATCTGCGCTTGCTTCTCTTCAAAAGGGAGGGACTTTACTTAGACTAGAAAACTATACATACAGGCAGCAATATTACAATATCTCTGCATGCCTGCATAGCTATCCTCCACTGAAGCGCATTAAATATGCACAAAAGTCTTGGGGTGCCAATCAGATTAGACTATCAGTTTCTGGGCAGGTTTAATGCAATGATGACATTGTAGTCTGCATGGTAAACGAATAAGATGATGCAGAGAGAGAAACCTGCCTGCTTTGCATTGTAAAAGCACCTTCAATGGATCCTGGACTAGAAAAGTGCAATATTCTGTAAGTTCATTGGTGCTGTTGTAAAAGCCTTTGAAACCTGTCATAATCTTGTTGAATTTGATTATGTGTTTATTTGATTATTTGTGTTCTCCTGTTGAGTTGTGGTATTGGTTTACTAGTGTGCACTGCATAGAGAATGAGTGTTTTCTTGACTTCCTGTTCTATTTTGAAATCTAACTCAAGCCGGTTCATTTGCGAGTGACAAATCACTGCTCTTTACAACCACACAAATGCATACCAGAGTCACGTACTGCCATGATCAGTACAAGCTAAATTTCAGAGACTTGTGTCTCTGTGTGACCAACTTTCAGAATAAAACAAAAAAAACAAACAAAAAAATAGGATGAGTGAACACTGGAATTAATTTTTCCTTCATTTTTCTGTCATGCGAAGTCCAATCAGATGGAATGCGAGCCACTGTACGGCTAATTTCATTGGCTAGCTCTTGCTGCCTAATTTTCTCAACTTATGATTGAAGCAACAGACCCCTTTATCCTACTTACCGACCCACCCACCCACCCACCCATCCATCCATCTATCCATCCATCCATTCATCCATCCATCCATCCATATCTTTATGTGTTTTTGGAGTACTGTTTATCTCATTAGTGTTTACTCTGGTCAGATCACACTGTCAAAAAAAGATGGGCATCCATTCAGGGTCTCAAAAAATTCCTGATCAGGGGTCCACAAAACTACCCATGATCTATTTCAAACTACATGAAGAGCAGTAAACCACTTACCGGTCCAGTGATCATCAATGATAGTCTGAGATGCAAAATTCAGTGGTTATGTGTTCATATTTGGGCTGGGCAGCACTTCAAACCTCAATGCTGTAAGTAGATTTTTCTGCATACACCATCAATAGCTAATCCAGGGGGGCAGTTTCTGTGTTAACCTTTCAGTCAACCGCAGAGGCAGGCACTGGGAGGCTCCCACTCCTTAACTCTCTGCACTCATTTTGCTGAAGTTGTGTTTTCTGAAGCTTAACTGTGAAGATGGTCCAATGTTAAGATGACCTCTAAGAAGTTGCTGTTTTGAGAAAAAAAAAGATCAAGGCTGACCCAAACATCATCCTCTATTGAATCCATAATTTAACTATGCAAAAAGAAAGAGTGCAGAAGCATGGTTCTCTTTAGGTGACTTTCTGAAATCTAAAAAGTTTGGGAATAAAGAGCAAAGGAGTATTGATTTGAGGGCTTGGCACACAAGGGGCAAAAAGGTGCTAAGAGCCTTCAGAGTTCATACATGCTCATTCACACTTCTCATCTCACATAAAGATGTAGCGTGCGTTCAGTCTTGCGGGGATGCCTGCAGCAACAACCTGATAAGTGCATCAAACACGAACAGTCCCATGTAGGAGGCAGATTACACATATGCACGGATGGGTGAGAATGGGCCTCGTACAAGCTTATTAAATAAGTGGAGGTCCTGCATGGTGAAATGGAGCAGTGAGGAAGAGTTATATGCACCGCCTCCTCTGCAGTGCTGGTGGACCGCCAGCATCACCATAAGCAGTCAGTCAATAGGCTGACTCAACAGTGTGTGAAATTAAGAGGGAAATAGAAGTAGACAGACATTAAGCCTCTTTCCCACTTCCCCTCACCCTCTCAGACGCCAGACAGCAGCTAATGCACCCCCACCCTCCCTCCAGAACCCCCACACACTGCTATCTCAGACTAACAGCACCACAGCTCCACTTCTTGTCATCTGCTCCTAAAAAAAACTCCACAAGCTACTCTGACCTCCTTTGACAGCATTAATGTAAATACCACAGTGAGACAAATTTCATGAACGTCTGTTTCTGCGAGTTATAGGTTTAATAAAAACCCGAAGAGAGGGAGTGTAAACATCATCACATGCAGCAACATGGCAAGAAGCTCCAAGCTGCCTCTACAAGATGAGGTTGCGTTTGGCAGGCATTTTCTGAAGACAAACAAGTGCAGTTTGTGCCATAAAAATCCAAAACAGAAACTCTTGACACTTGAAGGAGAAATAAATATCAAGGCAATTTCATTTAAGTTTCACATGGGTGAAACAACTGTTGTTGCTCCTATCCAGCCAGACACCTATTGTCAGATATCCACTGGGAAGATTTTTAGAATAGCTCCCATTTTTCTACTTTCTTCTCCCTCCTTGATATGTTAATGCAGGTCTTGTTTTTGTGGTAGAAACAAAATCCTTTATACTGAGAGCCTCATTTTGTCAAAGCAGGGAGGAGTCACATTTCCATACGGAACATCTAGTTTAGAATGAAACTACTATTAAGGAAATTTTGAGCAGTGGCCTGATGATGAAAAAAAAGGCAGTTGCCAAGGCAATATGCAAAACAGTCTCATTGACTGTGAGTTGAACTATGAGAACCACCTCCAAAGACTGAAGCGTTGAATTGCTTCCTTTGGACTAGAAATTAATTATTTTCTTTGATTAAAGTCACACAAAGGAACTAGTGCAGTTTTCAACTCACAGGGATCCCCTGCTGGTACTCGGATTAAGTAGCTTTTTCTGTGACACTGTCCAAAATGTACTTTTGTTCAGTCTCATGTTAGGTCAGTCTCTCTTTTTCTCATGCATCATTATTGTCTTGAGTCTTGTTGCCTCTGTGTCCACTGCAGCTCTGTGAGCTAGTGTCATCGTTGTTGATATGCGACTGAGACCTTGCAGTAAAATGTGTCCTGAGAAATCCTTTTACAGGTGGCCAGCGCCTATTGTGTACCTTCACACTCGGCATTGCACTACTCTCTGTGCTGCTTTAATATTTGCTGTTTGTTAGCACAATAGGTCTTTTACAGTAAATTACCTTGAGGTCCACTTGATGGCATGACAGTGTGTCACTGAGCTAATGCCATGCTGTTTGCTACAAGAATGCCATCAGCTAGCAGATTCCAAAGAACAATCTTCACTTGCATCCACCTGAGAATCAGATGAAGTTTTATGCAATAGACATAGGAGATGGCAAATTAACACAAAGCTCTTTGTAAAAAAAACAGCTGTCTGCTCAACAAAAACAAGAAATCGAAACACATATCTGCTAGCTTGCTAAGTAAGTAGCCATCTATGTTTTATTGAAAAATTTAATGTTACATATTATAAAATGCAATGCAGGAAACCAACATTTTTGTACAAGAATTTACTCTCTTAGGTGTTTTTTTCTTTTAAAGCTGGTCAGATGAGTTCAGGTGCAGCAGGGCAGATGGAAACACTTACAGTGCATCAATTCTGATACAGCAGGCACACTAATCACATGACTTATTGACATTCATCTGTTTATGCTTCTGCAAAAAAAAAGAAATCCTGCAAACACTCACTAGTATAAAAATGAATTACAACATAGGCTACTCAGCTGAAAATAATTACTGAACATATCTCTCAATGTTTCTCATATAAGGCAAAGGCAGCTAGTTTTGTTTGCGTCTTTCAGTGGAAAATGAGAAGTTTTCTATTCATGTGTCGATCCTGGAGAACTCACTGAAACAGCTCCTGACTTAAAATGCTAAGGCAGGTCATTAGCATACAGATGCTAACACCAAATTCAAATTTAAGCATTCAAATTAATTTAAAACCGTTGCTTGTTGGTTCAAATGGATATTGAGTTTTTTTTTTTTTTTAAAGATGCCCTTGTCAGTTACACTTGAAATTTAAATACATTTCACTGAGGTGATTTTTTTTTCTGTTTTTCTCCAGAAAATTCTCATTTTATAGTGCTGAATAGTAGAAGTAGATAATGTACACTTTAAGAAATATAGTTATCTGACTTTACATTTGGCATTGTTACGACCCACCTCGAGGGCTGCAACATAAAATAGAGACTCAACACAGGAGTTTGTTAAGTAAAAGGTTTTGTTTTTCGTTTATTTAAAAAACGAGCGCCAAAAACCAACAGCAGCACCTAGAATGGTGAGCCTCTCCTGAACCACACCAGGCAATCTAGATCCTCAGCCACACAGGTGCAGCCAATGAGGCAATCAGCACCAAAAAAAAACAATCCAACAGGTAACAATACCAATACTCCTGTGTCCATTGAAAGGTGCTATATGTGGTCAGGTACACCAAGGCCACCACCACAAAGATAAAAATAAATAAATAAATAAAAAATGTGAAATTCAATTCAATTTATTTATATCGCGCCTATTTACAACAAGTCATCTCTAGGTAGAAACACAGAGCTTGACCCCCGAGCACATGGCAACGCCATCAGTAGCAAGAAAAAACACCCTCATGGGAAGAAACCTTGAGCAGAACCCGGCTCTTAGGGGGACCCTCCTGCCAAAGGCCAGCCGGGTAAGAAGGAGATGAGGAGAATTAGGGCAGTGGGAAGGAAGAACAGAGGTGATGTACAAAGCCTCATTGGTTCAGAAGGCTTCACTTTGTCATCACTAAACTCAAGTGATCCAACAAAAGTGGGATGACAAGAATATAAAACACAAACTTGACAAGCATCCATGGACAAGAGACTTCAACAAAGTGGACATCTGAGCAAACCCCAGGCACTAGATTGATGGTTCACCTGAAAAACAAAAGGTATTGGTTTAGACCACCTTAAAACTTTTACTAGCCTCAAGAACAGTCTCTACAAGTTCAGTAAGTTTCCCTGATGAGCCCCCAATTATGTTACGACCAGGCTCGAGGGCTGCAACATAAAATGGAGACTGAACACAGGAGTTTGTTAAGTAAAAGGTTTTGCTTTTTGTTGTTTGTTTGTTTTTGTTTTTTTTAAAACCAGCACCAAAAACCAACAGCAGCATCTAGAATGGTGATCCTCTCCTGAACCACACCAGGCAATCTAGATCCTCAGCCACACAGGTGCAGCCAATGAGGCAATCAGCACCACCCCTCTGTAATATTGTCACAGAGCCAGCAGAAATGCAGAGGGATGTAACAGGCATCCAAATGTTAAATTTATAAAATCTGAATATATATTTACAAAATTACATTAAATTGTTATAAATGGTATCACACTTATTCTTGCACCAGATGTTAAGTTTCATTGATTCCTCATACTCATGGTAAAAATGTATTATGAGACTTATAATCATCAAATTGTCACGATTTTCTCATGAGGAAAATTTAGCAAGCATTTACAAATATTATCAGAAAAGCATCTCATATCATTAACCATATCATAAAAATCTTTTCCCCCTATTCCGGTAAAGTGCAAAGTGTAAGACATTCTATAAATCTAGCTGAAAGATGAAGCAGTGCTGCTAAACAATCTGCAGCCTTGCATGAAATGGTCTGTCACAACTAGATATATTAAATGGATATATACTTGACTGCAATAGACAAAAAACTGGTGACAGAGTTCTGTCCTCAAATTTGCTATCTTGTCATTTCCAGTAAAATAATACATAGTAATAAATTACAGATAGAAACTTTTACTAAATGCAGATTGTACATTACAATGTATGCATTTTACCTTTGTCCGAGAAACCAGTTATATTATAAAAGAATATACTGTCCATTTAATTTCGTATATCATGCTAATGTGAGGGTGCAGCTACTTTTGTCTTTAGAACTGCTGTAATTCTTGGCGACATGGGTGCAAGAAGCTGCTGGAAACACTCCAGAGAGATCTTGCGCCACACTGACCTCATGGCATCACACAGTGGCTGCATATATCCATGATGCAAATAACCCTATTCCAGTACGTGCCAAAGGTGCTCCACTGAAATGAGAAATGGTGACTGTAGAGGCCATTTGAATACAGTGACCTCATCACCATGTTCAAGAAATCAGTTTGAATCGACTATTGTGACACGGCACGCTATAACAGTAGTGGCAATATGAAGATGGGGACCTTGTGGTTATAAAGAGATAAAAAATGGTCAGCAGCAATACTCAGGCTGTGGCATTTAAACAATCCTTATTTGGCACTTAGTAGCTTAAAATGTCTACATCTTATACACCACCAACAGCAGTCTGAACCAAAGCATGGATCCATGCTTTCCTGTTGTTTACACCAAAATCTACCATCCAAATACAGCAAGTGAGACCCATCTCACCCGACAATGCATTTAAAAAATATGCTCTTCTGCTTCGCTTGGTTGGAACAAGTGGTTATTTGGGTTACAGTTGCCTTTCTGTCATATCAAACCAGCACAGTAAGTCACCACTGACATCAACAAGGCATTTTCACCAGTGAACTGCTGCTCACTTGTCTCTATTTCAGACCATTTCCTGTAAAATCAAGAGATCGTTATGTGTGAATACTCAAACCAGCCTGTCTTGCACCAGCAAGCATATCATGTTCAAAGTCTCCTAATGACATTTCTTCCCTAATTTGATGCTAGGTTTGAATTTCAGAAGCTTGACATGCCTAAATGCATCAAACTGCTGCCATGTAAATTAGCTGCTTAGATATTTGTGTCAGCAACCAGGTTGAGCAGATGTACATAATAAAGTGGCTGGTACGTGTATTTTCACATAACATTTCCAAGGACATTCAGGAATCCATTGTAGTTATAAACATATGCAAAATAGTGAAAGCCTTGGATATTTAATTGAATCACTTTTAAACGTGATTGATACTTCTTTCAACATTTGAGAACAACCTTTCCTGTTGTTCTCATCCCTGCCTTCCCAGTGAAACCAGCCAATAGAAGATGAATTCAAGAGCTCAGGGCAAAGAGAAGACAATGTGTGAGTCTCTTCAGATAGATATTGACCAAAAGGGAAAAAGCTGATGGAATTTCATTGACCTATGGCAAACAGCAGCATGTTACACAACCAGATCAATGTCTACCCTCCCTCCTTGCCTCATTCACATCTCTCTAGGGGACTTTTAATGCTCAAACTTGTTCTTGTTGGCGAATCAAGAGACCATGCAGCTTCTGAAAATGTTGACAGATGTGTGTAAGAGCAGTCTGTGAGGCTCCTCAGGACTGTTGGCTGGTGTGTTCCATCTGCAATATTGAAGAATTATGAGCCAAGATTTCTGCATTTGTTGTATTTTTTTTCCCCCTTCAGTAAGAATGTACAAAATAGAGAGATTCTATGATGCGGAAGACCTTGCGCAGAGAATGCATATGCTTTTCTCACTCTCAGAGATGTTTTGTATTCAAGCTGCCAATATGCAGCCTTTATGTGCTGTGACCAAGGTCACCCAGTGAAAATGTCTGATTAAATCCCTCTGGTTGATTTGTGGTTTTGAGTCTTACAAGGACATGCATGCCGGGTCAACATCCCCAACTTAAAACAGCCACAAACAAAATGATGTCGAGGTTTCATGTCTGTGGCAGATAGATGTCTGTCAGGCTAGAAGCTGAGAGCTTTCTAAAGCAGAATTTTGTTTGATAAATGCATTATGGTCCAAGTCTTATGTAATCTGAATCTTTGTTTCATTAATATCACATATTAAAACAAGGAATCCTGATAGAAAATGGAACATGCAAAGAGATAATTCATTTTCCCGGTTGCAAAATAAACATCCCTACAACCCGTGACTGAATGAGGGAGAACCCTGCAGGACACAAACTTTTAAGCGTAACTGGCAATCATGTTTGAAATAGGACGCTGTCAGTATTTGTGATCTGCTTATACAAAAGTACTAAAAGAAAGCACAGAGATATGTGTCAGCCCTTTTATTCAGTTTAAATTGATCATATATGCAGTGTATTCTCCAGATATTTTCTTTTTGAACCTGTGGGATGTACATCTGTAACATTTCCACAGGTAGATATATCACCGTGTCCCAGCGGAAAAAAGTGCAGTGTTTCTCTCTGCTCATCATGCCACACTTATCAGGAACCTACTGCGTTTTCAAAATGAGAAAGAGAGATCGCAATGGGAAGGATGTGCGGCAGGTAAGAGTGATTAAGGATGGGCATGGAAATGTGCTCACAAAGGAGAACAGTGTGAGGGCAAGTTGGACTTGGAGAACTGTTGAATGAGAAAAATGAAAGAGATGGGTTTACACCTGTGAACCAAAAGGACCATGAATCAGTTAGGCTGAAGTGAGAGTAGCTTTGAAAAGAATGATGAATAGAAAGGCAGTAGACCTGTATCAGTAGACCTGAACAAACCCTGTGACGTTAAACGAAGGTTATCTGATGAGTGCTTTTGAGCCTGTTTTTTCTCATTCCATGATGAATGTGTGGATTGAGCAGGCCTGGAAGCCAGCTGGAATGTAAACCACCTCTGTTCAGTTACTGCAAGCTACATTAGAAGACTTCTCCCGAGACCCAGCTGTTACAAACCCACAGGGACTGCAAGGCTGCACCTCCTCTGATGTCGCCACCATAATGACATTTGAAACGAGTAACGCTACAATAAGGACTGGTGGAAGTTCAATTGAGCAGGACCCTCAACAAGCCCCGCAGTCCCTCGGGGTTCCATCCCAGCTGTCTCCTGACTTCTTCAGCGGAGCCACAGTGGAGGAGTTGTGGATCTCCTGCTGGAGTTCCTCAGCGGGACCTTCAAATGCCATTTCGATGGTGACATCAGAAATTATCCCTGCGTTGGCACATCAAGGGTCCAAGAGCAAACTGGGAGTCACAGGTCCTGTTACAGACTTCCTGTTTTAGATGTTGTTTCCGTGGCAACATCAGAAATGACACTCTGGCTTTGTCACAACTAGGTCTTGGTGGACATCTGGACAAAGGTGGTGCATCGGAAAGGATAACCTACCTGGAGGGTGGCTCAGCGGGAGGAGCCAGGACTCAGACGTGAGGCAGCCCTGGGGGATTGCAAGGTTGAGATTGTTTAGCCAATCACAGACAACACAGGTGGAGGAATGCATTACTACTGAGAAGGGAAACCAAGGTCAGTTGCAGCAAGACAACAAACAACTTGTGTGTAAAATGAAAGGGGTGAACATGAAACGGTGGGGATGCAGTGAGTAAAGGTGAATACGGTTCAGGAGTTTAAATACTTGAGCTCAACTGTAAAGAACAATAGGGAGTAGATACAACGTGAAATAGAAAGTACAGGAAGGATGGAGTGGGTGGAGAAGAGTGTCTGGAGTTCGTGTGATAAAAGAGCAGTGGGAGTAAAGGGAAAAATTTACAAGATGGTATGAGACCAACCCTTCTTTATGGCATGGAGACAGTAGCACTGATGAAGAGACGGGAAGCAGAGCTGGGGACGTTGAAGATGTTAAGATTTTCTTTTGGACTGACAGCGATGGATAGGATGAAGAATAAACACTTCAGGACAACAGCCAGGACAACTTGGAGACAAAGTCAGAGAGGGTTTTTTTAGAAGAATGCTAGGAAAATAAGTATTGTTATTCAAATTTTATTCAAGTTGTGAACTGGTGTGTCAGAAAAACTAATGCTAAATCTGAATAGATGCTTCATATTTTCAATCTTACCTCTCACCAGGGCCATACAGCAAATCAAATGAGTACATCAATAAATTGCGCTAAAAATGTACTTTGCCAAAAAACATTGTATTGTATTTAGGCTCATTTAGTTTGTCCCAGAAATTTCCAGAAAACTGTTACCTGTAAATGTTACTGAGCTCTTTTAAAACAAATGTAATCAGAAAATGTAAATAGTCTTCAGTTCTTCTGATTTAACATTGTTAAATCAAGGTTTTAGTTTATGTGTAAGTTATAAAATTATATAAAAGGCTATCATGTGACAAATGCTGCAGATTTTTGGTTTGGAGGAGTCAGAAATCAGTTAACAAAACTGCCTCTTGAAATTTTCCAACAACAAAGAAGATATAGTGTGCAGCACAGAATGTGAACAGACTTTAAATGGTTTTGTTTCAATTAGAGAAAGAATTGCATTATCATTGTCCAGGTGAGAGGCAATATATCAGCCATGCAGGTCATTGGATTTCAAGACTCGCGGGTGAAGGGATTTGGTCAGTCATGGAGAAGCCAATTGATTTTCCTCTCTTTATTTGCAGAGCTTGCATGAGGCAGAGTGAAATTTCTCTCCCTGGCCATCTTGATTGCATATAATTTTGTCTTTACACAACAAGCACACTCACCACCTGCTTTCTGTTTTGTTGGGCTGACATTTGGGGATGTGAGATACCTTTGTGAAAAACCTGAAGAGAAAAAAAGAAAATTGTTATGTCAAGAAAGTGTGGTTTGCCTGGAAAAAGGTTGTTTGTTTTTTTTTGTTGAGAGAAGCGTTAGGAGTTTAACTGTTCGGAGGTGATTATGAGGAGAAATACTGTATTTGAAGTGTGCCAAATGTCAAATTAAGTAAAATCAGCCTTTATTTGTGAAGCAACTTTTTTTAAAATGCACTCAGCTGTCTTTCTGTAATCTCTGAAATTCAGACTCAACATCAGGGTGGATTTAGAAACAGTTGAATTAGGAAGGTTTAAGCCTTGGATCTTGGCAAGAAAACGTAGAACGTTAAAAGTTACAGTCTATTTTATAAATGATTAACAAAAACGGTTTTGACTGTTCTGACATGCAGTCATATGGAAAAAGAAAGTATACCTCTTTCAGTTATCGGGTTTTACACATCACACCATCGTAAAACAAGACTCATCACTGGGCAAATACAACCCCAGATGGATAAATGGCACGTTACACTTAATTGTTATTTATTTAACAAGGTCCAAGACAAAAATACTGAAGCAGTAAACACTCTCCTGCTGTTTACACATGGAATTAAGAGCGAAAGACGCAGTCAAGTGTTTCTAACCAAATGCACTTGATTAAATGATCACCAACGACGTGACCACCTCTGGCAGATGTTTTGGCAGTTTGCTTCTCTGGAATGTTTCAGGTGTGTGTTAATACGATGCCATGCAGGAAATACATCAGCAATGGTCTTGTTGTAAGTCTTAGTTTTAGGCAAATACATTTCAGAACAACAACATATAACTTTTTGTTTGTACTGTTACCAATTTCAAAGCACAATGTGGGTAACACTAAGTATCCCCTTACTGCTTCCATAGGATTTAGGAGTTGATTACAGTCAAGTCTTACTAATTATCAGCAGGGATGAATTGATTATCAGCAGCTATGCTGACCTCGATAAAAGCAGATCTTTTGGCACTTTCTTTGTCTGCAGCATTTGAGTTTGTGTTAATACAACACAAAGGGTGAAAGACATAAGCAAGTAGAGAAGCAATTTGTTTGGAAAGATTGCCAGAAGAAAGCCTCTTCTATCTAAGAAAAAAACATAGCGGAAAATGACAAGTGGCCTTTATGAAAATGGAACAACGTCCTATAGATTGAGGAGAGCAGAGGGTATTTGACTTTAAATGTGCAGCACTATGTTTGATCACAAA
>JBAMYA010000002.1:2477322-2490307 GCA_037176975.1 Arrhamphus sclerolepis | reverse complement strand
GGATATTCTCCACCTGGAAGGATTTGGCAGTTGTCCTTAAAGGAAAGTTGTCCACCCCTGAATAATCTTTCTCACTTTGAAATAGCCTTGTAACCTTTCCCAAATTGATGGGCTGCAAGAAATACTTTTATCAGGTCATTACTGATGTCTTTCCTCCTTGGCATTGTGTTAAAAGACCTGAATCCTCAAACCATCAAACTGCCAAAACCTGTTTTTTAATAATTAATTCGATTACATCCAATCTAATCCAATCCATCTTTATTTGAAGAACACTTTAAAAGAACCACAAAGGACCAAAGTACAGAAGAATGAATAAAAACACAAGAATAGATTTAAAAAGACATAAAACAGATATACATAGATAATAAATAAATATTGGGGCATTGAGGGATTTAAAAGGACATAAAATAATTTTAAAACTGATCCTAAAATGTATGGGCAGCCAATGAAGTGAGGCTAAAATGGGGGAAATGTGCTTGTGTTTAGGTGCCGGTTAAAAGACGAGCAGCAGCATTCTGCTCCATCTGAGAACGAGCGACAGAGGAACCACTAACCCCAATAAAGTACATTACAGTAATCCAGCCTCGTGGTCACAAAGGCAGACATGCATCTGGCTCCTACTTAATCCTTCCTATTTAATGATACCTTTCTTATACAATTAAAGGCAGTAAAAGAAAACACATTAAGGGCTGCAGTATCTTTATCTTTATATTGAAGATATTGTACAAAACCTTGGGAACGAAGACGAATTGTGAATCTTTGACCCCTGATTCCTCCAGCAGATCTGATGGTGTTAGACTGTGTGGAGCATTTTTGCTGGCTTGGTTTCAGTCCTCTTGTCTACTTGAAACACTAAAATAAAGTCCTACCAAGGAACGGCTTTGTCATATGATGACACACTTCTATCCTGATGGGACTTTTTTTGTTTTGTTTTGTTTTTTATTCTCCCATGATGACAGCCATGTTCGTCATGTGGACTTCTTTTTTCCACAGTCAACAGATTTTGACCATTTTCAACCTCTACAAGAGATTTTGGCCTCAATTACACTCTTGACCATCATCATAAAAAACAACAAAATGACTAAAATGACTTCAAACCCATATTTAGTGTCTGTTTAAAAAAAAAAAGCATGTCATCAGCCAACCAAGCCCTCCGTGAGACTTTTGTTTTATGACATTACTGTCATAGACCACAAACTTGTGATCCGTTTTAATTGACTTTGCAGAATCATCATCTTAGCTGCCGACTTAGAACTTTATTTTGAATAACGGCATTTCAAACTTCCAGTAGTTTTAGAGATGAACAGAATCAATACTAACATGTTTTGCAAAGGCACATTGTTTTAAATTCATCCATAAGGCACAGGTGAGAACCAAAGACAAACTAAAGATTTCAATGAATTATTTTCTTTTTCTGTTTTTCTCACAACTCCTAAAGTTTAATTTTTACATCAGTGAGAAATGCGTGTATATTTAAAAAAATAATAAATAAATGACTTGATGTCTGGAGCAGTGTATTTACCCAAAATACAACAGATAAAGTAAGTGAAAGTAAAAATATGGGTTTTAGATTGAGTTACACCTGAGACCAAATTGTAACCCAGACACGATACATCATCCAGAAAGCGAGGGAGCCACTTTGCAAGATTCATGTCTTTGTTTCTAGTGGTGAGCTTCAAAAAGAAAAAAAACAAAAACAAAACACTGTCGGGACAGGCATCAAAACTACTTGAAATGCTCAAATTACTTTGAGGTGAAACTTTTCTATTGACTGCTCTGGTTTTGTGGAAGTCGCTAGCACCATTCTTGGCATCCCTCTCTTTTATCTTCATGAGTTAAGCTTTAATGCAGGCCCAGTAAATCACAACTTGGCCTTTGTCTGTGTGTAGACGAGGCCTCCACTGAGCCCACAGCAGCTGCCATTGCTGCCTACTTAAAGACCTTATTTATGCTCTCTGCCTCACTGAACACTTTTCCCAACACGGTCCATTAATCTGAAGAAGAACTGGAAGGAGCTTGCTCATAGGGGTGCATTATATCTCACAGCACCTCATCATAGCTGACATAGGTTTGGGATCTTTATAATCCCTTTAAATGTAATCGTTTATCTCTCCCGTACTTTAACACTTGGTCACTGAGACATTAAGTTGACTTTCAAAATTCAGTACCAGAAAATGGTCAACAAGTTTCGACACTTAGATGAATAAGTGCGCAATAAAAAATGTGAACAGCATTTACATTTTATTGGTCAATAGTAAAGTGTTTCTCACCCGTTTTAATTTATTTCCAGCGCAATTGTCTTTCAGCAGGGTCTTTTTACAGCCCTCCCGCCTCGTGTCTTTATGGAACCAAAGGAAAATACACTATGTCTTGCTTAATCATCAGTGAACCAGTGGAGAGGAGCCATATCGTCTGTGTGGTCCTCGTTGCAGCGTCTAAAAAAACTCCACCGACGCTGCTGGAAAGCAGTCATCTCTTTGGCCGTCACACTCCAGCGCTGCTCTCTTCGTCATAGAGCTGCAGCACATTATTTGCCTGGCTCAGAACTTGAAAGTGTTGGACGGGAATAGTGGGGGCGTCCTTAGGATTTGTGTGTCAGGACAGAAGGGGGTTCAGAGTTAACTGAAGGGTCACTGACATCTTCATCATCCAGCTTCAACCAGGACACCTGAAGGAAACTTTAGGACCCCCTGATGTGGCAACATCTCTTTGTAGATTTATTGGCCAAAACATGCTCAGGTGTGCTAGACGCCTTCACGCTCTCATGTTAAGCACATGTTTAGAAAGTATAAGTCTTCTCCATGCCAAAAGGTCAACATTTATCACGCTAACAGTAAAATGAGGATTCTTTAGACAGCATTGTTTGACTCTTTACTGCAAATACAATTGCCTCTGCATGCATGCACACCTTTAACAAATCCAGTGCTTTTTGGGTGTGTTAATACGGGTCCCGTATCCAGAATGCCTTCATCCAGTGGTAGAGATGCATTTTTGGTTGTTTTTTTTAAAACCAGGTATGAAGCATGTTAAGATTGATAGGGTTCCAGTTTCTTAATGGAATGTCTTAAAATATGATACCCCGTGTGGTGAAAAAGATCTTCCTGTGTTTATGATTTTTAACAACTGGCCGTTGTCACTCTCTTCCCTTCATTACTTTTGGTTCTGTGTTCTAAATGTAAAAACAGTGCTTTGAGATCAGTTGAATGGGGAAAAAAAAACAAGGGATTGGTTAACCGATTTCTATTCCAACAATCATAATTAAATGGCAACATATGTCATTTATCCATGCCCATTCAAACAATACACATCACAAGGCATTGTCTGATCTGGTGCCTAAATCACAGGATTATGTCTACGTCCAAATCCATTTCAAACGGCCAATTCAACACATTAAATTTGTTTATTCATGACTTTTTGACCACTCTGCACCACCCACATATCAAAAATGGAAATTTTAAACATAAAAAAAATGAAATATATATTTTAAAAAAGGGAAAATAACCAAAATATTCATGATGATGCAAAAATAATGTCGAGATTGTTAAAGAAAAACAGCTATTCAGCTATCTACGTTCTATAATAATTTTCTTTATTTTGTTTTTCTGTGTTGGAAAATTGTCTCCATAGGACAAAACTACCAACATGTTGAAGACTTCACTGTGCTGAAAAGCCGCAAACTACTTGACTGAAATCAAGCATCCTTTGCCTTTGCTACATAGGAGCTAAGTACATAACATAAAAATGAAGAAATAAAATCTCCTGAACATCTTCAAAACATGACATTCCCGTAAGCGACTGTTTAGTCTCTCTGCACCAGCCCAAACTTATCTGCTTCCTTACATCACCAGACCCAGAAGCAGGAGAGCTCATCTGGGTGAGGAGGGTGGAGGAGCAAGACGCTTGTCTGCGCTGCAGCAACTTGAGACCAACCAGGCCTCCGATGAAAGCACGAGATCGTAAAATATTACACCTACAATTAAAGGATTCATCTGGATTTTCACACGTTTTAGTTCATTTACTAGAAACCTTATAAAAGTTACTTTGTTTCGTTGTATTTTCCAAAAGATTCCAGTATTCTTGACGCTGCCAGGCATCTGTGTAATTTAATTATACAGATTTACTTCTGTTTCACTATTTATTCATCGGTTTAGATTTCCAAAAAACAAGCCCAGATACACGTCATAGCTATCATGTTTGCTGGTGATTATGTCTTGAAGTCAGGTTAATACTCTCCAGTTTGAATATTTATTTATTTCATTTTTAAATAAAAAATATCTTCAAAGGTTGTTCAGATATCAAACAGTTCAATTTTGTATTTCACCACTGATTTGTAAAATAAGAGAAATGACAATGCAGAGGCTGAAATATCCAGGTCTCTTTTACCCATTTATTATATTTTATTTTATCTTATTTTTTAAGCTCCAGAAACACCTGGATCAATCTTTAGAATCCAAAAGATGATCCCAATTCAAAACTACCGGTAAAATGAGAGTGCATCAGACAGGTCAGGTTATAATTGTGATAATCTTGGACATTTCAGTTATTAAAATAAGAAATAAAAGTGACACAATGTCTTCAGGAGACTGTCCCAATCAAACGTATTGGTGACACATACTGTATCAATGAACATTACAGAAAAGAAGGTAGAATGGATTATTTCCCTCTTGCGATACTTGACAGACAGCTCTATAATCAGCCATGGCAAGTCAAAATGTTGTCAAAGTCAATGTGCTGTGCAATGATCTACATTTCTAACCTGTAAAGAGTAAATTTAAAAACGGCGTGCTACATTCTGAAGATGGACGACTCGTAGAGAAGTACAAAACACATCTTTGACTCAGACTGAAGGTTGTGTCCTGTTTGAGACTTTTACTGTTTTGGATTCTTTCATTTCATTTAATTTTTCAGCTGTTAAGTGGTGTCTTTAGACAAGAAATTACTTTCTACTTCACCCAAAACATGATGTTTTCCGAACCACTCTTCTATTGTTTATTCCAGCGATGAGTCCTATCACACAGGAGAACAACTTTCATCAGTCTTGTGGCGTCACTTTCAGATGCTGAGGAACTTCCATGGACCAATCTCCTTGATCTGAAATTTGAAACCAAGCCAGACCAAGCGCCCAGCTATTGTATGTTGAGTTAATAGTGAGAAGCTGATTCATTTATTCTTTTAGTCCCCATGTTTTCTGCCGATCAAAAAGTCCTAAGACTGCTAATAACATTTACATCACTGTAATGCAACATGTTCACAAAGTCGTCGTCAGGTCTTCACAGAGAATTCATTCAAAGTAATAACTTTAACTTGGTTCTCTTGTTGAAGGTCTGAATTATGCTGCCAGGTTGGGTGTCAGATCCAGACTTCGGTTTGAAATTTCACAGCTCCGACAACCCGAACTCCCAAAAGCCTGACAAGCACAGAGCGACCTACATGCAGTGCAATGGGATTCTTGTTTACATCAAGTCGCATGGTTTACATGGGCTGCCACTTTGACAGGAGCTCTATGGTGGGCTCTAAGTGTTTGTGTATGGAACAGAGGGTGTATTTATGCGCATGCATTAATGTACAGTATGAATGTTTACATAGTTACCCTGTTGAATTCATATGTACACTACACGTAGCCACTCAGGTCAAGTGTGTGTTTCCTTGAGTACTTGTGCTTAAAATGTATCTGCATCTGTATATGTGATACATTGTGTCCTCCTGGCTTTTGTTGGTCTAAAACTGTCTTAAGCTAAGTGGTTAGAGGGATTCTGTCAGCTGGGACATGAAGAGATGAATATTCCTTTCTGAAACAGGCCCCTGATTCTGGCAGCAGTATAAACGTTGTTCCTATGTTGAGATGGTTTCCTCAATGAGCATTTAGCTAAAACGTATCCAAACAAAGCTTTCCTGACTAATGGTGAGATTTTTCCATCAAGCCATTGGATCTGAATCATTTTCCCAGAAGAAAAGTATTGTGCTTTAAGTCAGTCTGCAGCGTCTACAGAGAGTGGAGGGTCATCAATGTGGTACAATGAACGTAACAAATTGGTGATCCTCGGGTTTTAAGCCTGGTTTCTGCTTACGTGTCTAATCTTCAGTGTAAGCTACGTTAAATCCTGACGTCCACATCTCTCCATATCACGTTGATGCGGACTGCAACAAATGTGATTGGGCCACTTCGTAGTTTTGTTCTTTGTCATTGTACGTCCCGCTTCTTTGTTGTCCTTTTCTAGCTGGATTGAACAATAGTTTGGTCCTGTGTCTGTAAAAACGACTGCTCACCATTTATCAGCATTAACATACCTTTTATTTGCTCCATATGTCCAGGCGACGTGAGAAGAAGAAAGCTCAGCGCTCAAGCTGCAGGACTACGGGACTAAAGGACTAAATTGTGTTTTAAGTAAAGGCCATTTTATATTCTAATGTAAATTATTATTCAGGAATATGTAGTTCCTCTTTGATGATGGAAAGACTGACCTCTTGAGGAAATTGAATTTGAACTCCATTAAACTCATCCAATCTATGAAGCTTGATAACTTGACAATAAAAAAAGTGTTTAGTATATTACACAAAATCAGAGGGAAAGTCCTCAGAATGAAATCTTCTTTACACACTTTCAGACGAAGTAGATAAAATGTGTGGATGTACGAAGCATTCGTACAAGAATCTTCTGGCCTTTGTCCAGTCCCATCTCATGTCTCTGTAGTCTCTCTCTGTAATTTGGAGGCATTGTGCTGAAGTGAAAGGGCAGTTGTTGTTGCTTGCCGGCCAACCTGGCGTCCCTCTGCCTCTCCCATACATCCCAGAGCTTTTCCAGGAGGCTGTTTATGTGTTGAGTGCAGCGCTCCGTGGAGCTTAGGGCCTAATGGAGTGTGAGAGAGGGGCCTGGGGTTCTTCAGCTTGTGTTCAGCTGTACAAACATGCTGCCACACCGCGGCTCGCGCTCTCTTTCTCTCTGCCTGAATCACTGTTTTACATTTTACTTCTGTCTCTCTCTTCGGGTTCGCTCCATTCACAATTTGTCACATCACTGTTACCACTCACTTTATTTTAATTCTTTCAGCTGAATCCCATCCCGTTCTGTTTATTTCTGCCTTTCATTTCAGCTGCACAATGTCAAGGCAGGTAAAACCAAAGAGTGAAAACTAGTCTGGCTTCTTTCTTGACTTGCGCCTTTTACATTTATCAAGATGTTTACAAAAGTGAAGGAGCGTAGACCCAGGTGGCACTGCCTTTTGATTCGAAGGCTGCGTTGTTTTCATTCCAGATGAACAACAAAAAGGCTGAAAAATGGAGAAGAATAAATGGGGGCATATAAAAAAGCTTCAAATTGATTATTTTTAGCCTCTTTAACTTGGTCCTCTTCTGAGCACATTTTGAGAGTTGGTCCAGAACCATGAGTGAGTCCCTTCCCAACAGTGAAAAATCACATCCCACATCACTAATTTTATTTTTGATCACATTTTTCTTCTATAATTCTAATTTTCTAAAGAAAATTCACTCGTCGCACATTACCAGAAGATATAGGATCTGGTTGTAAGATAAGAACATGTATTTTTGCAGTTGGACCCATATTTGCAGTAGAATTCTTTGGCTGTTACCTGGTGAGATGAGGTAAAGAGCTGTATTTGCACCTGTATAATCGCTGATTATATGGGATTAGTACTATTTTAGTTGATGTGAACAAGCATGATTGGACCAGAAAGGTTTTGTTTCTAAATATTTTCTTTATGGCTGCAGTAACAATAATTATGATGATAATAGTGGTGGTGGTATGGTAGCGAAGTTGGCCATGGTGTCATTTTTAGGGGGTCCCATGTGCAGCAGGTAGAGGAGATAACAAAGGTGTCACACAGGACCTTCATTATGGTGGTGTGTTTTGTTGTTGTTCTTTCTTGTTCAGATGCTTTCTGCTGGTTTGCTGTCTAGCACTGTTGCCAGAGCTCATATCGTTGCTGTTGTTCAGGTAACATAACACTAGTAAACACTGAGAGAGCAGCAGAAATGTCATTTCAGTCAATTTGTATTTATTTACATAATCTTATCTAAGCACACTTAAGACTGCTTTGTTGACAAAGTGTTAAGAAAAATGGTGACAACCAGAGGAGGATGATACTTAGAGTAGGTTGCTCAAGTCTTTAGGGATGATTTTTTTTTTCTTTTCATGTGGAAAAGAGGCTAAGGTGAAGAATATCTTCTATTTCAGTTCACTGAAAAGGTCTGGTGTTGGAGTTAAGAGTTTAGTCTGTCTATTAGTAGGTTTGAAAAACACTATATTACAGATATAGGCTGCAATTAACAGAAGGAACAAAGACGTTGGCACAGCCACCGTACCTGCAGGGACTGGAAGCAGAGTGATGAATGTTAAAGAAACTTAAGGGAAATGAGCTATGGTTCCACTTCTTTTGAACCCTGTCAGACGTGCACTGCTTTCCATTGATTGAACGGCAACCAAGTATGTCACCGTCATGTCTGAATTAGCGCTCTAATATAGTCACATTAACAGGCACGCAGCAGCGGTTGCTTTATTTGGCTTACTCTATGATCAGCTGTCCAAAAGAAGTGGACAGATCTCATTATCAAATGAATCAATATCTCTTGTGCCAAACATTCCTGCTCCATAGTTTTACCTCACTGATAGCTGTAGCACCTTCTTCTTATTTCATGCATGAGCTAAACGATATAATGTGATGTGTTGTGATAAACCTGTGACTTTAGGAGACCTTTATTGATGTATCTCACTCGGGTTATTTTCCAATCTCAGGCAAATTGCAAACAATGCGCACACTTCTGAGATCTTTCACAGCCATGTATGAATGAATTTCATGACAGGGTGGGATGGAATGAGCTGCTGTGGCAACCCCTAAATGGAAAAGTCAAAGAATAAGAAGTTAATACAAAAGATGCCATTTACTGAGTTGATGAAGCTGATGAATCCATTAATTCATTTTACATCATGTTTGAAAAGACTCTGCATACTGGTGTGGTGGTTCGCGATGCATCACAACTGGGTTTCCATTCTCTGGAGCTTGCACGTTACCCTAACCCTACACTTGGGTGGGTGGTCTCCAACGACTCTGGCTTCCAGTCCAAAAATGTTTGTTAGGTTGTTTAGTGATTCCTTATTAAAGGAGTATGAATAGTTGTCTCTGTGACCCTGTGATGGACCCCTGTGATGGACCCCTGTGATGGACGCCTGTGTTGGACCCCTGTGTTGGACCCCCGTGTATCCTCTGGCAGGATGATTGGCTCATATCAGCTCCTTCATAGAAATTATGTAGAGTCACTGTGATAGTATCTTATGACTGTAAATATAATTTTTGCTACATTAGTTTGGCAGTATCAGTTTTTAAAACTAAATTAGGCTAAATTCTCTTTAGAACCAGTTTCTGCCTAAGATTATGGCTTCATGACAGTCTAAAATGCAACATTTAAGACATGCATGAATACATGAGAAAACAATCATTGAAATGGTTTATTATATTTTTAAAGATTGGTAAGACTTTGACCAGCAGCCAGAAGCCTTTTTTTTCTATATTGTATTAATCATGGTTATTGGCACATGCACATAACAGTACTGAATGTTTTCTTCTTTTTTCAAAATTGCATAATAGTGAATAAAATTGAATGTCGGCTGAATGTTATTAATGTCTGCTATTAAAACACAGTGCATGATTAATAAATGAAAATTAATTAATTCAAGAGCAAATGAGAGGGAAACCTGCATGAACAGGAAATGGATTCACAGTGTGACTCCTGACTTGATGACCTCATGAGCAGATTAGAAATCTCTATGTAGCCATGTTTATATGAACGCTGCCTTCTTCCATGTCCTGCACTCTCTACTGCCCTGCAGCATTAAAGGACCATGTCATGATTGATCGTTGCATCATTATCTACCATCCATAGCCAAATCCCAGCTGACACATGCTGCCTTCCCAGAAGCCCATGCTTTGGAGCGAGTGTGGCTCTGCGGAGTGGAAATCTCCAAGGTTGTGGCTCTCCATTCTCCAAAGTACAAACACCTGAAAAAATAAGCTAGCCTCCGTCGGCTTGTCCAAGCGGAGGCACGGCCGAGTTAAAAATAGACGTAATATCCCTCCCTTTTTCGCTGTATCCAAACAAATTAAAGATTACTTTCTTACGGGATCGTTTCCACAGAAGTTGGCTGTAATAAAACATGGAGAAATGTGCAGTATGGCATGAAATGTGAAACAAAGCCCTTAATGGTACTTTTATGAAGGATTAATCCCTTTTATTAATTAGTTTGGGCACTGAGAGAACAGCCAGAATGATTGGTAGCCCTGAAAGCTGCTGGACAAAAAGAGCGTGTTTCTTTTGAGCACTTAGCGGTTAACGGAGGGAGCCGAGCTCAGATCTGGCCAAACTGGGCAGAGAGTGGGGCGAGTGAGTTCAAGAAAGTACCACAGCGGCTTAATACATGAATAGAAAACAGCAGCATGTGGACTGAATCCTTGTGCAGCGGCCAAATGGAGACATTTTAGCATTTTATTTTTATGACTTTCTGTCATGAGGCAAGTAAAAGAATCTCTTTAATTCTCAAAATGAAAACAACTGTAGTAACTCTTAACTTAATAGAAAGGTTTGACATTTTAATGAGTACATTTTGGGGCTCTGTTGGCAAAAAAGCCTTTTATCTGTGCAGGGAAATCAAGCCAGGTCAGTCAGGTTTGAAAGAATAACCTTTACCCTTTTTCTTTCACTTATTTGACTGCCATTAATGCATATTAAAAGGCAATTAACATCCCCATTCATCATAACAAAGTAACCTTACAGCTGAGCATCGTTTAATATAGTCGCACAAATTAAAGACTATGAAACAAGCAAACTCAAACCAGCTCACTCAATGAAATATTTTTACAACTTCATTAATGTTTCCAAACAGTATTTTCATAATATGAAACATGGCCAACAAAAAGTCCCAAAATGTTTACCTTCCAGTCGTGTTTCGCAGGATAGTAAGACAAGAAGCAATTAGAACTTTCCTTCTGTGATATAAACTTAAACTAAGTGTTGCATGAACTCCCGATCCTTTTGTAAATTATTGTTAAAGCCGTTCTACCAATTTCTTAGTTTCCAATCTTGATGTGTATATTGTTTTGTTTGTTTGTTTTTTTGTTTTATTTTGCTTTTTATATTAAACATTATTCAATCTGCTCATTTAAAGAGATGCAAGAGTTTTTGCATTCATCTGATTTGCAGTCAGGTCCAGCCCCTTCTAGCCTGGCTCACCTAGCCTAAGTGACTAAATACATTTCCTAATAACCCAAAAAACCTTCGTATTTACATTTTGTGACTTGTACATTTATCTTGTGTCTAAATATTTATACAAACGGATGCAGATAGAAAATGAATTTTAGATGCAACGATCGTAACAACACTGTTGCCAGGTAACGCAGAAGTCTATTAGCTTGCCTCTACATTCAGCTTCCAGCACCTGTAGTTTTGGTGATGTGCTTCTGGGTCATTTGTCCCAAAGTAATCATCATCACTCTCATGTTCTGTGCTCAGAAATAGTTCATATTCACTCAAAAATTCTATTTTACATAAGATAGAACTATACCAACTATACCACTTTGTCAGGATCCCTGGCATCACAAGTTTTTACTAAATCTTGGCTTTAGCAACAGTTGGTAACATACTTGTTACATACATGGTAACATACATAGTAAGTTTATAACTCAAGTCTCATGTTTGTTCATTTTCATAACCACTCAAGACTTCCAGCAGCTTTGAGAGAACAGCATTATTTTAAATTCCTTGGAATGTACACTTTTGAAATTTGGCTTGGTCTAAAATAACAAGACTAAAACAAACTTACAAAAGGCAGCGTTTGCTGACACAGTAACACAGATTTGAATCGAAATTAACTAAGAAATCATGCCAAAAGTCCATACAGCTGTGGTGGAAAAAACGTACAGTAAAACACCTGTTCTCTGTGTTCTACGGGTCAATCTTTTCTCCATATGTCCTTCCACATCAGTTAAGGGACTGAAATGCTTCTGTAATAATTGCAGGGCGAGTTTTGTGACCAAAGCTCGCAGATTCCCCGTGCTGACAGCTTCACTGCTTCATAATGATGCATTACAAAGAAAAACACGTTTGAAGTTCCATTAATCCTCTCTGCATGCTTGCGTCATTAATAGTAAACCCAAATGTAACTCACTCCCAGTATAGCTCACAATGGAGCATTTTCATGGTACTTGTGACATATTTTCCGTTTTACACACCCGTCTATGCCTCAAACTTCATTACATCTTTATTGACATGTTTTCTCGGGCTGAGAATGAAACAGCTGGAGCCGACTGTAATGATTTATTAAATGAAATTCGATTCGGCTGCTTTAACAGTTAAAGCAGCTTGTCTGTCACAGAAATGATTAAAAATATATGACATTAACAATGCAGTAAATAAGAGTTTCTCAGTTCAAGTGCTTGACATACATACTGGTAATATTGGTGTGCAGTGAAAAACCATGAACCAAAATACCGACTTTCTTTTCCAGATGTCCTGAGAATAAATTAAGATTCATTATTATTAATACCTTAGGTAAACCAAGTTCACAAATGAGCTAAATAAAATCAGTTGCAACCTGTTTCTTTAAGAGGTGAGTGAATCTTTCATCAAGACATCTGCAGGGTCATCTTGACACTTGTCTCTGCTCAACTGCACCTTACCACAAAAGTGCATTTGCAGAAGTTATACTTTTGCTAGGTTTAAAAGTGAGGTTTTCTCTCTTGTGGGACAGAAAGCTGAAAATAAACGTGGGTACATGTGAATAAGTGCTGTTTGACTGCAGATGTTGCATGCAAAGAGGGAAGCTGCAGAGATATCGATCACTGTTCAGCATAAGACAGTATACAGATGAATAGATTTAAATCGTTTTCATTAAAAAAACATAATAATACAGGGACATTTTGAAACCTGTGTCCTAGAATTGGAACTTCTTGATCCTTTTGTTTGTTCACTTTCATCCCTT
>JBAMYA010000002.1:2459881-2470312 GCA_037176975.1 Arrhamphus sclerolepis | reverse complement strand
TTCATGTTAACTCCAACTGGATAATGATACATTTATTTATAACAGTCCAGAGGATGAAACTCTTTTTTTTACACACACATATATATATATATGTAGGGAATAACTGCTCTGAACAAGGAAGAAGTTTCATTTGTACTTGTGCAGCTCTATCACAGAGTGAAACCGATGCTGCAACATTTAATTATAGTCACCCATAATTGGGTGAAAACTATTTATCAATTAATTTCTTCATTTTTAAATTAATTTATTAATCTTGGATCCTATTTTTATGCAAATGACAAAGATATATTGTGTGCAACTTCTCTAATAACATCTTCTTTTCATACTGTATCTGTCTCAGGCTTGCTTTTCAAGCTTGAACTGCTGGTTTTCACCATTTTTAACTATATAGTGAGATTAATTCTTTTCTTTTTGTTTAAAAAAAAATTATTATTTGGGCCTTTTCATCTTTTTTTATTCATTTGGTCGGACTGCTTGAAAGAATTTTCTCATTTAACATGAGGTTTTTGTATTATGTTTATAGTTGTTTCTGTCTTTTTGTGTCATGACAGAAATGGTGTAATGCTGTCGGTTTCCTCCACTTGTGTAATGCTGGTGTGCCTGTGCACCATTAAGACTTCAGGAATTTTGGCCAGTTGAACTAAAATCCCTTCCAAGCATCAGCTACTGTACATCCACAGCAGTGTAAGCTGGAAGATCCTCCAGAAGAGGGCACTCCATCTCCGATTATACTCCCCCAGCTGTAACAGAGCTTTAATTCTCTCCTTCACTGCCCCACAAGAGCCCCTCAGTATGACAAGTTTACATAGACCATCTGCAGACCTCCCTACTGCCATAAAAACACTAATCACAAGGTCATAAAATGTGACTCCATAACGACACCCAGAATGCAGCAGCTGGACGAAGCACAGTAGACGCTGGCTTGTGAGTGCAGCCCTATATGAATGTGGTTATTGATTTAGTTTTTAATATTAATTTTTGGCTCAGTTTTAAATCTGCCCCGGGTAATTTTGCTAGGCAGTAAATAGCAGTTAGAATGTAAATACCTACAAGACAGGAAAGAGCTATTCATAAATCCATCATTAATCTTCTGTTTTGCTCTATCCAAAGTTCTTTAACAAAGTTCAGGCAAATAAACAAAATAGGCTCATGTGAAGAATTGTGAGCATGCAGATTGTTTGCTTATAAATCTTTGCAGATATTCATTAACTGCAAAAAACAATGCCATTCTGACTAAAGGACTGATTATTTCCATCTACAAATATTTATAAATGTAAGATTTTGTAACCCCTAAATGCACACATAAAGTAGACCTGGTATTCAGAGTTGGAGTGAGAAGGAAGTAGCTCATGTCAAGTAAAGTGACATTACATTCTGCCATAATGTTTTCCATGCATTCATTTTCTGTACGTGCTTCTTTATTCCTATTCATTGGTGTGTGTGTGTGTCTTGTTTTTTTTTAATTTGGGGGGAGCTGTAGCCTATTGAAGCCGTCATCAGGTGAGAGGCGGGGTATACCCTGGAGAGGTCGTCCATCACTGGGCAACGTACAGATCAAAGATTCTCTTAGTATGATTAGTAATCATCATTATTATTGCTTTAATTTCTTGGCAGCTCCACTGAGAACTAGATATGTTGAAGGTCATTTATATTTGCAGACAAACCATAATGAAGAATGCTGAGGTGCCACAATAATTGACCAGCAGTTAGTTTATAAGTCAAAATAATGTTTGTATTTCCACCGCATACAAGCTTCATGAAAGCATGATGTCACTGTGGCTGAGGTCAAACTGCTGTTCATACATTTATCTTTTTTATTTTTTATGTTGCTTGTCAGTGCTACATTCACAAAACTTACATTCATGTCATTTGGACCAGTTATTCAGCTGTCGTTGATGGTCCAGGTCCAACCAAGTCCAATCTGAAAGCAAAAATCTGGAAAGTTCAATCTGAATGCAGCTATTATATTTTGTACTATAAAATAAAATAAAAGATCATTAAGTAAAAGGCTCTGAACATTAATAAAATTCAACACATGGAGCAAATAAAACAAATTTATTGCCACAGAAACATGGACCCCTCATCTTCACAGTTACAGTAATTGTGCACATTTATAAGCAGAACAGCATCTTAATGTTAAGATATAAGACATTAGATATATATTAGATACATAATATTCAATATACATAATTAGAGATGTAAAAATAGGTTATTTGAAGATTTCTTTAAATAATTAAAGAGGGAAATTCTGCAGATTGTAGCCATCAATTTTTGCTATTAGACAGATTTTTGGATTCAACCTGAATCCCACACTTACCTTGTTTACTCCACATTGTGTTGTTTACAGAAATTATGGAGCTATGGCATTTTTTCTTTATTTGTTATGCATATATTTAAAGTTAAAGTTTTGCATTAATTAGGAACAGTACAGGAGTTATGATATGAGACCTGTATGGCACCAAAAAAGTCTCATAACTGTCAACAATAAATCTTTTTTTTTTTTTTAGAAAGTCTCAGAATGGAAAAAAAAAGAGTGCTCATTTTATTTTCTTTCTTTCTTTTTTTAAATGTAAATGTGCAGTCACTGAAAATCCCCAACCCAAAAAGCACTTAAAAAACACCACTTTCATTTTCACGTAATGGTAATGTAATTATTCATGGATCCATATGGTCAGTAGTGCAACTCATATCAAGCACAGTTCTAGCTTTTGTATCTAATCTTTATATCTATATATTTTATTTTTTATTTCATATAATGCTGATTTTTTAAAAAATTTTTGGAAATGGAAGCATGAACATTTGCCAAATACAGCTTAATTCCTTTCTCCAGCTTTCTGCACCTTTTTTAAGTGGAAAAAAAACATAAAAGAGCAATTGACAACCACTGCAGAGTCGAGATTTATGTCAACATCAAACTGACAAATATGGGACATTAAAAGAGGAAGGATATTTTTGCAGTGAACTCACTGTATACCACCCACCTTGTCCACGTGCACAGCAGGAGACAGTCGGTGGGAGAGATGGAACGTGAAGGAGGAGAGGCTTCGTGATGGATTGTTTGGAAGAGATGGTGCTCGGCCCATCGGCGGGCACCGAACTCAGCGGGCCAATGAACAGGCACTTGTCATCTGGAGTGTGAGGCAGCTGGGGTTATCCTCAGAGACACGGTGAGGTGAAGTGGGTGACCATGTTTGAGGTCCGCCCAGCTGCTAGTGGCTCTAATATTCAACAGATGTCTGAGATCTCAGCCTGCTAAGTCCTCGCACATGCCGGACCGGGAAAATCAAAGCAAAGACCCTGCAGCAGGCCAAGCACCGCGACACACACACATTCACACACACACACAGCTGTTAGAGGGTGCACACACTCAGACGACGTATGCATTAAATCCCTGTCATTAACCATTTAGTTAGATGATGAAGGCAATTAAGATCTTTCTTTTTTTTTCTTTTCTTTTTTTTTTGGGGGGGGTGGGGGGGGGTCAGTAAGCTGTGGTACTGATTTTTACAAAACACAGTTGTTGATGTTGTCTCCACAACCAGATTGGTGGAAAACTATTCTACAATGAAAATGTACGGTGCCACATTCCACCTTTTCTGGTTCTTAACATGTAGAGATTTTATAAGTGTGGTCTGAGACGAATTCCATAAAAACAATAGACTTTTAGGCCAAAAATCCCTACATCAATCCTCTGAAATATGTTAGCGAAGGTAATGTCCCAGACAGAAATATTTGTCACACTTTGCCTGCATCGTCCCGAAAACACTACCTGTTCCAATCACGCCAAGCGCTCTTCTCAGCAAGAGAAACCCTACGCTTTCAACATGCAAGCAAAAATGGACTTACATAAAAAGCACCACTGTGTTCAAACACATAATCCATGTGGAGGCTTTCGTTTGAGGGCAAAAAAAAAAAAAAGAGAAAAAAAAAGAAAGTGGAGAGCAGCTTTGCTCCAAGTGGTCACAAGGGGGTTGAGCTTTTCGAGCCTTGGTTCATGCAGCTCGCTTACTTTGGAGAGCGCTTCAGGGAAGGCAACATTAGATATAATGAAACATTCACTGACCGACCTTCTTTCCAGCCTGCGCGCTCGTTCGCTTTCAGAGAGGATATTCTGACTGAAACCTTTCTACAACTTGTTACAATGTCCAGCTTAGAGCAAGCCAGCGAATCATGGCAAAGATATAAGCTGGAAAAATGCTTGACTTAATCACTCCATTTTTACCTTTTTAATGTGCTTTTTAGACTGACACTTTTATTCTAAAGCATTTGAAAACATTCTTTTAAGTGTGTTTTTTGTTTCCGTGAAGCTCGGTGACTCTGACGTTCACATCACCAGGTTCCTCTGTTATTCACCATCACTGATTTTTTTAACCTAATGTGTGATGCCTTAAGTGCCCCATATATTCCTAAAATAGGGGTAAAAAGGGTTTGGACTTCACATTAACTGAACACAGTAAACACTAATTCACAGCATGTTAAAGTTGATTAAAAATGCAGTAAAATTAAATTGAGTTTTGATTGGTTAACTTGTTCCTGCAGGAGAAGAGGAAATATAGAATTTCATTATCCTGAATTAGCTATCACAGGAGTCATAATTCAGATGTGATGTTTTTCCTCACGACCCCACCTCCATAACTCCCCACCCCTCTTCAATTAATGTCGTTTTCCGGCTCCGTGGTGATCGTGCACATGTCCAACGCTTGGCAACGGCATAAGCCGCGGGGACACTCCCAGGTATATAAATTCCCCTAACTCGCTCTGAGACACATTGATTCGTACCCAAACATAAAGGTAACCGTGAAAAAGATAGACTCCGCAAATCACGTCCCAGTTCATAACGAGCATTTATTGCCATCTAAAGAATATATTCATGATTTGGAGACCTTTTATGAGGAAGGTGATGGCAGATTGACACCAGATGTGTCATAAATTATCAGCAGAGAGACGCCAAGCTAAACAGAGCAGCATAAATATACAGTGACTCCAAATATACTGGTCGCTTCAATCTCAAATACAGCTCTTTTGTAGGAGTCTGTTTCAAATGGCTGAGAGGAACATGTATATATTTCAGGCAGAAACTATTAATGACTACAGCTAAATGAATGTTAATAAGAATTGTGATCTGTTAGTCTTTTTTTTTATTTATTTTACCCCTGTGGTGGAATCATATTTATTCAAATCAGTAATCCTTGCCTTTAAACAATTATCCATCTTGATTTGAGTTATTGTAAATCTGTCTATTTTTTTTTAAGAAGAGCTAAAATAAAATTGTAGGTTATCACCACAAAAATTTACTGTTTTGATGAATCAAATTTTCGCTCCAAGAATTCATTTTAACAAAATACATCTGTACATCTGTATATATATATATATGAAATCTAGATAGATATAGATATGTATTCAAAACATCAAATGGTTAAATCTTGAAGGGAAAAGGAAAATCTGCTTCTTCACATCCAATACACATTGATTATACATCTAATTTGTAGGTCTTATCAAAAATCATCTTTGTTCTGATCCTGGAGATAGTTTTAGGATTGTATGTAATAAAATTAACCTTGTCTTTTTGTTCATTTCTCTTCAGATTCAACTCAAATTAGCCAACAGGAAAGTTACTTGTGAATTAATTAGCGGTCAAACGTGAACCTACAACCTGACAGTGTGTCTTGTTTTGTTTTTTTTCGTTTATATTTTTTTCGTTTGTTTTTCTTAATTGACTGCATCCAAATCAAACCACTTGTGGACTTGTGGACTACACGTTCAAATCCCTGTGACTGACCCCACGGCTCATGAACACGGTTTCTATGTGCAGCGGCTCCAATGACGTCTCTCAGCAAGAACGTGTCCCCCGAGTTAGAGTGCCAGACGTGGGGCAGTGTAAGTGAGCGTGAACGTAAATAAACCCCATTATACCAGTCATCTGCCCGGCTCCTGTTGCGCACTCGAGGTAAACACAGAGCTTCCTGTAAAGTACTTCTGGTGCTTTTGCAGTTAGATCAGCCGCAACAACACTGAATTTTATCATCTCGGCAGCAAGTGGTGGTGGAGAAAAAAACAAAAAAGTCAAATTGCACTCTGAGGTGAGTAACCTACAGTGAAAAGGTCAATTAAGAAAGTGTGTCAGTTATATTTGTATAAACACCAACCGAGTCATGTGAGGAGTAGCTTTAACCCGGGTAAGCACCATGCAGAAAAGGTCTGCGAGACCTAATGAAATGTGACAAACTGCTTCCATACAAACAGCAAAGTGTTCTCACCAACACATTTGTTGTTGACGTGACCATTAGGTCATTCAACACGGTGGAGAAATTCCATCTCAGAGAAGAGGTTAAGGTGGCGCTTCGGCAACATCAGCTCTTCTAAAATTTAAAAGAAAGCCTACAAAACATTTATCTTTTCATTGCTGGGCCAGATTTGTGCGTGTAGGCTATAAATAGTACAAGAAATACATTATACAAACATTTAAACATCCATATCTGCACTCAACCGCGACAACCTCTGTGTGCTGCAAGAGCATAGTTTTCCACTTCCACCAAACATATTCCCAACACAAACTCATTTGACTCTTTCGGAAACAAATTTTAAAAACAATACATGTCCTCATCTTCTGACTTGAACATCTCCACCTGGGAGGGTCATCCAGCCAAGTCTGTACCACAGTTGTTTAAACAAGCATGTCTGTAGCATATCTTACTATAATTTCACATAAAAAGGACTGACATCTCCCACATTACTTGTAGTGCATTGTCTTAAGATATGTGGACTCTATCCAGTAAGTCCTCTGCACTGATGTTAGTGGTCAAACGGTGTAAGGAGGATTTGATAATGAGGTGCACATTATGGGAGCTCGTAGTCGTGCTCAGGCAGTCCACAAGCGCAAAGGAGCAGATTCTTATGGTAGCTGGTTATTCTGTAAAGACAGCTGCTCTGACAGGACCACCTAGGCCCTCTGTTTATTGTTTGAAAAAGTGTTTTGGTGCTCAGAAGCCGGGCACTGCTCTTAAACATGCCAAACTTAACAGCTCTTAACAGTTTAACGGAGATCTGAATGGAAGAAGGCAGTTAACGGTGAAACTGAGAGTGGACAAGGTGGAGGAGCATGTGTGAGGAGAGCAGAAGGACTTCAGCGATTGGGGGTTGCTGGTGGTCGAGGCCAAGAGGGCACATGGGAGCCGTGGCCTGAGAACGGATCCCCGCCGACCCCCTCCTAGGTGTCAATGTTATGGCATGTGTACAGCTCCACTGTTTTCTCTCACAACAAGAGCACTTCATCTTCGAGGGTGGCCCATTCTCATACAGAAAAAAAAAAAAAATCTAGATTTACATGCTGAGCATCAGACTATTCATCTTCTCCTCTTCCTGTTGCACTTATGCTTCACTTCCTGTGGGCCTGGGCTTTACTGTCAGGGGTGATAAATATCTACATAATGGAGTCAGCCAATTCACACCAGACAGACACTTTCCTACTGTATATGCGACAATATAAATATTCCAAATATTTCACTGCTACATGGAGGGTAAATGCAGGAGTTGATCAACCTTTTTGTGGGGCGGTGACGACCACGACCATCCCTTGATGGCAAAACACAGTGACTACATTCTTACTGTAATGATGACTCGCGGTGATTCCACATAAAAACAGGATTTTTTTTTTCCCCTCTAGAGAAACATGCCCAGACTAAATTGAACATGAAAAGAATTTTGGATGTCTATTTCTCCCTGACACAAAGAAGAATACAGCACATGGAAAACATGAAGTTGTTTAATGAGGATCATATGCTGGTTCAGACTGAAGATGACTGCATTTGTCAGTGAGGTTTTAAAACTTGATACTTATTGTCACGTCTAATGGCGCATCAGGATTCACTGAGATTTATTCCGCTCTAAACAATGTCTGAATCTTTTAAAGATACTCAGACAAGGCCCAACATTTGTTTTGATTAAAATCATGGCTGCTAGCTACAGCGAAAAAGAATCTGACATATTTTCTCAAAAGATCCTTGAAACAAGGAAAATATCGCTTGTGAGACCCTTCCAAAATAACTCATGATTGTTTTTGAAAGTTTGGGAAAGTTCAGTTGAATAAAATAGCTTGGTTAGGGATAGAAAAACTAACAGTGAAAAACTCCACTGAACAGTGCCCACAAACTGTAATGGAAAGCTTTGGACGAGGAAGGCTCCATATATTAAATTTAATATGTACATTCTTTTTTTCTCAATATATCAAGTTGTCTTGCATCAGTGACCAGGCTCATAGTTCATCTTATAGCTTGCTTTTATTTTTTTTCCTCCATCCATTGCTTTTTAGCAGCTAATTCTGCTCTTCTATGCTGTGGCATTGGTGTTGGAGATTTTAATAGAAACGCTTGCATTTGCGGCCAGAAAATAATGTGATGATGTATGCTAGAAGAGGGGTGAATTACGTCTTCAAAGCTGCAGAAAAACAACCGAACAACAGCAAAACACCATGGAGAGCTCTGAGGAGCTGCATTGTGGTGATGAACAACGCTGCTGCAGATGGTAAAAGTGCTTTCACACATTTGCTCTGGTTCAAATCTCTTGATGAATTTGTAAATGTGTAGTATTTTCCCCTTGGTTTGGTTTCTTTTCACATGGACATATCTATCCATAGCAGTGGCGGCTGCTGATTTTTAAAACAGGGGAAGCCCATTTTACGCGTTTAGGGTTGGAGTGGCTCATGCCATCCCAAAGCTGAAGATAGCAAAGTTAAAAATAATTAGTAATAACATAACTGTTATGTTAAGCAGGGTTAATCCACAGAATCTAAGATTCCAAATTTTTACAATCTTTTTACACATTTTTTTTATTTTTTATTTTATTCAGTGTGTGGGGTTGCTTAATTATTCTAGCATCATACTCTACAAACAAACAACAAACAAATGAACAACGACTGGATTAACAAAACTTAATGAATGAAATTGCAAAACGACGAGGATATATTTATTATTTACAGTGTAATATTTACAGAGGCGTATGTGTGAAGAAACAATGGGAAATGAATGAAACTGCGACAGCACTTTTGCAAACAACCACTCCGTCACATATCCGCTTTGAGACTGAAGAGCCAGCGTGCTTCTCCCCGCGTAAAAATATCAGTGTCTCAGTGTTTAATAGACATGAGGGCCCTCCAATCATCACGAAACAGCCCGGAGTCTTTGACATGCCCCAACTCATTTACCCCCATGGAAGCCGAACAGCCTCGGAAGTGAGGAGTTTTGTCGATTTATCCAATGATCACCTAGAATTTTAGAAAAAACTTGACACTTAGACCCGCCCCTGGAAGCCCTTGAAAGCTTGGCTTCTGCAGGAGGCTTCATTGTGGGATTTTTGCAGCGAACCGCAGCGATTTCACGAGAAATCACTTGATTAAGCTACGGGATGACATATGGTAGTCCTGAAAGTAAATGCAATATTGGGCATATCTCATGTTTTGTGAATTACTGTTTTACCGTCAATTTAACATTGAAGATGTAGCAGAGAATTTCAGAGGCAGTTTGGCTTCTCTGCTGTCTGGGACAAATCACCTCTGGTTCGCACAAACAGTTTAAGCACAGATTTGTGCGTACGCACTGTTTGTACATGAGACCCAATGACTTTTATACTGCGACTCCAAAAGGAGAAAGGAGAGAAATACTGTGAGAAATGGGGCGCTGCAAATACAAAGACTGAAACTTACTGTCTATGAATCTGGATACATCTGGCATGCACCGAGGACTGGAGACTGCACCTACTTTTATTATGTTTTTGTTTGTAACTGTAAACACGCTGGCCCTCATCTGTTCATTACAAAACTAACCTTAAAATACAGTTTAAAAGAAGGACAAAGGACAAAGCCAGCAATTTCAGTGGTTCTCTGAAACACTTCTTTAAACGATGTAATAATATTCTAATCTAACTATTTCATCATTATTATATAGTAGAGGCAGAAAACATGGGAAATTAGGATGTGGCCCTTTAAATTTGTATTTGTGTTTCTCTGTAGACTGCTAGGATAAAGATTATTTCCTACTGAAAAATAAAGTCCCCAGTCTTGTCACTCAGTAGTGAATGGATGCTGTCTAGTCTGAGTAAACGTATAAATCCCCTTACACATGACTCTGCGAACTGCTAAGAAAGAAACTTATGTACGTATGAAAATCAGTTTGTGGTTATTTTTAGTTCAGGACAATTTTCACAGTTGAGTAAAATGAGGTCAGTGGATCTGCTGCTGTCAGAGACATGAAACAAGTCCTCCAGTTAGACTCCCATCTGAGCCCATAACTGTGCTGAAAAAACAATTAATGTTTATAGCAAGTTCAAGTTAAACAGCAAAACAGCAACTGCAGCACACTCAGTTTCAAAATGCAAAACAGTTTTATTTAAGATTCTGATTGGTGTGGGCATATATACATACATACATACATATATATA
>JBAMYA010000002.1:2444404-2458838 GCA_037176975.1 Arrhamphus sclerolepis | reverse complement strand
CTCTGGGTTTCTTAAGTGCCTAGAGATGACTTGTCGTAAATAGGCGCTATATAAATAAATTGAATTGAATTGAATTGGGTGTGTTGGAGCAGAGAAACATCTACAACATGGCGGGTGGGTCCTGAAGATCTGGAGTCACAAACATTGATTTCTAGCGTTGAAGCCATTTATTTATTTTCATTTCATGTGCCGTGCCAGTTCACCAAATGCAGGTTACTGTGTTCTGTCAGTCAGGAGCTTTTTTTTTCAGACAGTGGAAGTGCGCTTGTGCATCTTTTAATTAGATGTGTGCATTCTCCACGTGCATATGGAGACTGTGAGCCTAAATTATATGCACCTTAAAATCTTCCACTTTTGAAAAGTAATTTAAGTCTCTATAACTGTAACTGGAGCAATAAACCAAAGAGCTACAAATCACTTCCTGGCTAGAAATGACTCAGTGAAAAAACAAAGAAAAGAAAGAAGAAGAAGAAATGTTTCCACCAGAGTGAGGTGGCCTTTAATGATTCCTAACTGTTTGAGGGTTACATGCAAGGAAAAGATTTTAGAGCAACTCTATTCAGGTACCAGTCCCACAACGCAGCCTGCATTTGTGCCATACAAGAGCTGACAGATAGTCAACTCCGTTATACTCCCCAAAACAAACACCTCATCCTTTCCTCTCGCTGAATCCACCCACTGATCACTGTCTCTGACACTGAGCGCACTATTCAAATGCAGCCGCCGTTAGCACCAACATGAGGCTGCCTTTTTAATCATGCTCACGGTTCACAGGGCCTCTGGCGCCAGCAAGAGAAACACCCTCTCATCTTATGGCACAAATAGGGAAGCCCTTATGCCCTGTTGCCATTGCCAATAGATTCAAACTATGATGATGTTCCCACACAAATATTTCATGTAGTAGTCATCATCCAAGACTCACAGTGTATAAACTGGAGAGGAAATCTGTGTTTTATCACTCTTAAAAGGCAGCCAGCCAAAAGGCGAGAGTCTCTTGACACACTCCACCAGCAAGATTAATGCTGTTAACACCGGCTCATCGAGGAGTATTTCTTCACCGGGCTCCTTTTTTTTTTTTTTTCTTACTAAGGAGTCTGAACTTTTTCAATATGAAGTAGTCTCTGATTCCAAAGATAATTCAGGTGTTAATTCTAATAGCCATTTCCATTCTGTTAATTAAAGCAAACATTGCCTAAGGACTTCTTGTAGCAGTCCAACAACATCCTCGTGTGTTTCTTAAATGTGTAATATATGCACTCAGGCATGTTTTAAATGAGGTTTTCTTTGCTAAGTGTTCCAGTGTATTTTTGTATGTCAAAGCAAATGATTAACTGCGCTGCAAAAGAAAACATCTTAATGAGTGTGATGGTCAAAAGTTAAGTTATTTATTACAATTTGCCAATAAAAAGACCTTTTTGGATGTGACTTATCTTGCCTGCAAAAAAAATGTAAATGCAGAAGTGCATAATTACAGTGTAAGAGAAGTATAAACATATCCGATTATTCAAACGGTTTTAGTCGGTTCAGCAACATTCATCAACAGTTTATTACCACAGAAAAAGAAAACGTGTTTCCCTCCAAATAGTCTCAATAACAAATGGCATGCCCACTCTGGCTTAAATCTTAAATGACATTTTAAACATGATACAGCCAACATAAGGCCAATTTAGCTAAATAAAATATTTAACCAGATCACTCCAACTCAGCAGGTGCAGGTAACTCAATAAAGCCTTTTCTCAGAAAACCAGCTCAGCACCTACATCAAATCAAACTTGTCTCATATCTCCAGATCTAAAAGTATATTCTAATCCGAAATACCATTTAGCTGTAGGTTTGTTGAAAACCTGGCATCACATACAAGTTTATTTAAACATCACATGTGTTGGATCCAGCTCACAGCTGGGTGCAGCTCATTCTATCAAAGCTCCCTTTTTAGTCTTTTTTTTCCTCCCTCCCTTTTACAAATTCATTTTCACATCCACGATGTGTACACTCAGCAATGTACGCTGGAAGAAAACTTTACTGTAAATGACCATAAGATGGTTGGGTTTTTTTTTTTTTTCATTTCACCCCAAAACAGAAACACTGAGTGAGGTTTTACGTTTGTCTAGTCAAAATAAATGATTCGCCAATATTTCAAAACTTCAACTTCGAATGTCAATATGTACAGTAACACAAACCTGTGAGGCGACTACCTGTAGCTGCTGGACAGCAGCCCACTTTCTAAAAAAAAGTGGTCAAGTGGGCAAAGGAACGTTTCCAAGCTTTCCTTTTTAAGTTCAACATCAAATTCTTGCAAAAACCAAGTTGCCGTGTGGTGATAATGAGATAACTTTCGTCTTCAAATTTACCTACAACTCATATAAACTGTAAACATGGATGAAAATATGAAACTAATCTAATATTACATTGTTTGCAACCTTAACAGTTCAACCTTAGAAATGCATTCGCTTACAAGCGTACACACACTCACAAACACACACACACAAACACAAAAAGACTGTTGGCTTATGAAGCAGTGCAGAGTGGGATGTTGTGGCAAAGAATCATGGCTTCCCTCTCTGTTTTGACAAGGAGAGTTATGCCTCACAGGCACCAGATTCACCACCAAGCCTCATAAGCTTTAGGAGAGCATTTAGGGCACCACAGGGGCCTCTTGACCTAAGAGGAAGTCAGGAATATAATGGTTGACAAATTAGTTTGTTACTAAAAAAAGACAAATAAGGACGCTCCCACATTGAATCATTTGTGATGACAAACATACGAGCTGACAAAGGTGAGAATCTGTCAGGAAATAACTAATTTTTCCTTCTTTTTTTTTATGTAAATGCTCACTTTTGGATCCCCGCCACTCCTATTCCAGGAAATGTTAGAGCAGGAGGTCTTCCTGCACCGGCCTATGATGAATGGAGCACTATGTGGGGGGAAAACCAGCATGCTCATTTTAGGGATGTAAAAACTGACCAAAAGTCTTTTTATAAGGCAATAAATGAAAAGGGGGTGTATTCAGATTTGTGTCTTTTTTGGTGCGAGGCACCCAGAAGGGTCTGATTATGTGACAGGTCACGGAACACGGACGGAGCAATCGCATGTGGTGAAAGAAGTCCAGGCGGCTTGCACTCTGCGGTTGGCAAAGGTGACACTTTTGGTCCATCGCAAAACTCCTCAACACACTATTCAATTCATGAGGCTGCAGCTCTGAAAACCCGGAGCGGGATGAATGAGCAAGAGCATCTTTTTTCATAATTAGGAGTTCCCCCAAGCCCTGAAACTCACTCCTCTATCATCCATCACAGAGGTTGTTTCCCTATGTCCCGAGTGTGCCGCAGCTTTCCCAAAGTCAAACTTAACAAATATGCCTTCAGAAAATATCTAGAGCTCCAACACCAACCACTCTGCATCAGATTTCCTTACAGTGGACATGTTCAAATAAGAATGCTAGAGACCATGAAGACATCTGAACACACTTTCACACAGACAAACAGGACAGTGACACATGCTTCTGGTATTACACTTCACCCAGCACCTCGTCGGTTTCTCCGCCCTCCGGGAGCAAACATAAGAATGCGGCCTCTCATTACATTTAACAATCACCTTGGTGGTCTTTGGCAAAGCTGCTGTCAGGGAATCCCCTGGTGTGAGGCTGACCTCCTCCTCGAGCCTTCCCACTCTTCTGCTGGAAGGAAACTGGGCCATGCAGCCTCAGCTGGTCCTCCTGGCAGATGAAACCTGAGCAGGTTGCTCACTCTGATGAGAGGGCAGATAGGAAGGAGCTCTTCATGGTAAATTCATTACAGTGGAAGGGGAGTTTCGTCAGTGCTGCAAATGCTGGTTTTCCTCATTCTAATGTGGCTCAACAGTTTCTTCTTTAGATTGTTACTCTTTTAGGATTTATTACAATTTATGTCTCATTTTCTCATTTTCCCTTAGCCAACTGCAATAAAGGTTTTACTATAAACCCAATGTTCTGGAAATTTGGGAAGTTTTCTCAAATGCAACAGAGATTTAATTAATCTGAACCTTTAACAGGCATGAGTGCAACATCATTTATGTTTTTGTCTCTATGCTGAGCATCTTCTTCGTTTTCTGGTCACAAACATTTCTGGTAAATTCTTCAGTCTGTAAATTAATAATTAGTGACAGGTGAGGGTGTCAGAATTGGGTAAAACTAAAAAAGGGGCGTCATCCAAAGCTGTATTTTTTCTAAACAAAGATTGATTGATTTAAACATCATCTTGTTGCTCGGGTTTTATAAAAAAAAATGTATATTTCTCATTCCAAATTTGCAGATTAAAGATATCATGTAGAAAAACAGCCTGGAACACAATCATACAAGGAAACATCAACATGCAAATTCTGCACTGAAACTTCTCCAAGATTGACATAAGTTTATCTCACACGGGCTTTGACAGATTTGTGGATTTTTCTTTTTTTTTGTGGTCATATGAGAATATTTTTCCATTTGCTTTGAGGAAAAATAGATACTGACTTCTACTGTATTCAAAAAGAAAAATCACCTGGGCCATTTTCAGCAAAAAGTGCAAAAGCCCACATCTGTGATGGTGTGGGAAAATACCAGACTTTGGGATTTTCAGCAGCCACCTTCAGAGACAGATCGTGTGCTCGACTGGACTGTCTTTAGTCCATGATGCATCATGTAGAGGAGAATCAGACAATGACCACCGTGGTCTGTTGATCAGCAGTAATCTTGTAGTGTGAACAGACACAGATTTTTCAGCTAAAACTGTGCAAATGCAACAGTTAGAATCCAAAGATCCCAAAAGTGTTATTAAGTAAGAAGGCAAAACAAGTATTGTCTGGCATCAAAGTCTAGATTTATTCTAGAATATTGTAAATACTAAGATGTAGAAATATTTGAAATAGTTTTAGCTTGGAATTTTGGCTTCTTGATTGTATAAAATTTCACAACATTTTTTTTTAAATATATTAACACATAAATGTATTCAGCTAATTTCTAAAACTGCTTTAGATTAAAGATTTGGTTTTCTTTTGGTTTTCCTGTAAACCTACCTAAATCTGTGCATAGCTGAGACCTGATTGTGTTTCTCTTCTTCTTTGCTAAATATATCTAGTCGTTGTCTTTGACTTTGATATGTTGATTATATTTGTTTGTGTGTTACTGATACCAGATATCAACACGGGGAACATCAGATCCAGAAGGCAGTTGGACAATCCTACAGGGATGAAATGGCATGAATTGATTAAACTTAAAATTGGAAGAGAAATGTACAGACGTGGATGTTATATTTGTAATGTGCTGACAAATATCATGTGCTGCTGTGGCACAGTTTTGGTATAATCCTGGTCACTGGTACACTTCCCCTTCCTTGGACAGGCTTTAAGTAATCAGAGCACCTCAAGGGCCTAAAGTCATTTATTTTCATTTTATCATTTATTTTTTAACTTTGTCTGGGGTGTTGTTTTCTTTGACATTCAGTGCAAAGGGAACTTTTCACTGAGAGGCCATTTCTTGTGTGACGGGTGTCATGTGTCATTCATAAGGACATATAAACACAGTCAAGCTCAGGGGACACAGCTACATCTCTGAGGGTTTTGGTGTAAATCAAGATCTGTTTCCACAAATGATTATTCAATATAAAATTCCTATTTTGTCACATATCTGATCACACAATGATAGATTATTTGGTGCGACTGCAGAAAAAGTTGTTTATTTCAAGCATACCTGACTTGGTATTGAAATAACTATAATTCTTTAAGGTTTAATCCAATGTAGTGTTTATGTACTTTCTCACTGGGGTTGAAACTATCCGTGTGTGTGTGCGTGTGCGTGTGTGTGTGTGTAGAGTCGGGAGTGTAGCCCAGGTCACAAAGGCAGCTTTGTAAAGGAAGTTAATGAATGTTTTGTGAATGTCTCTTGATGCTCAACAGCTCCGCAACACCTCAGTAGCACATCAGCCTCAAAGGTGTGTGTATGTGTGTGTGTATGTGTGTGCGCATGTATGGGTATGCATACAGTATGTGTGAGTTGAACCTATTTATATCTTCACCACTGATTTAGAATGTTTGTTCTCTGTTTAGGTTCTGGTGGTTTTTGGAGGGTGTGTAGAGGTTGGTGGGTGGTGGATTTTCAAGTAGATTTTTCTTTCCTCAAAGATATATGCCAAAGGTAAAATCCTATGGAAACAATGCAGATTCAACCAGGGTGCACACGTTTCCTCTCCAACTGCACATCTCCTCTACTCCTGTGGTCAAGTACCTTGCAGTTATTATAGCTTATTTGTTCAAGTGTTAAGGAAATATTAAATATCACAAGTTCTCTGCTGAGACTGGTCAGTAATTATCAACAGATGTCTGCCAGTGGGGCAAATTGCATTTAAGTGTGTGTGTGTGTGTCTGTGTGCACTTGTGTGTGGTGGCACACTGGACAGAGACTGAGGTGCATGAAAATGGAGAGGTTGTGTCATCATGAAGCTGATTGAAGGCTCCCACTACATCTGTGCGTATGAGAAGAGGAATAAATGAGATGGAAAGTCTGGAGAAAGTCAGAAGGCCCCTGAGTGGCAGCAGCCAGACGCCCCAGGTGACCAATAGTTGGCCGCCCCGTGTAAGATCAGCGTGAAGTTAACAGCTCAATTTTTTCCACTTTGGACATTATCTTAACCTTTCCCTGCATACCTCAGATGACTTATGTAAAGCTGTGAGTCGGGCTGATGGGGACTCTTCCGAGACACACGTTTCAGAACACATGAAGAGTAAATATAATGTCAAGAAATCCTGTCCTGTGTGACCGCTGCATAACTGCTGGAGTACAAAAGAAAAAAAAAACATTTTGGACACAGTTTTATTTACTTTCATCACTTAGTCTTCCATCTCATGAAGGGGTATTTTGGTTTGATTGAAGTGGGCTCGTGTCAAGTACTTACAAGTAGTTAGTGTCTTACGTTTAGCAGACAGCGGTCACAGCGCTCTCAGTTTGAAGAATCGGGGAGGAAGTCTGAATGGGCGCTAACAGCTCCTCAGAATGATAGAGGAGTCAATTTTCAGCTTCAAAAACAACTAAGACCTAAATTAAATAGTGGTTGAAGTAAAAGCCCTATTATGAATTCATTAAAGTCATTTTTTCATCAGACAGGTAGGAGGTTTGGGTCTGTATAACCTTTTTTTTGAGACATGGGCAGGTTTTGAAACCACATACTCCATACTAGACGTGCTACTCGTAGACGGTGTTTACTGCATACTGGGGCAGGACATTTGATGAGAAGTAATCAAAGAGTACCTCCAATTACAGAGGCAATTTCTCCATTGGTACTCCCTCCTGGAAATCAAAGTCGAATCCAGTCGAATATCTTTTATATTGAAGAAAAGAGGCTAGTATTTTCTCTATTGATTAAAGTTTGACATGTTCCTCTCTTGCATTTTTCTCCATTCAAAAAAAAGTGACGTTCTAAAATCAGAAGTACCAGCTCAACAGCTTGATTTCATGCATTCATGTAGGATAATTCTACTCAGTTGAGCAGTTTTACGGTTTACAGAAAGTAAAATGCAATGAGGTGTTAAACACGAGCCTTTTCTTACTCGGTGAGGCTGAGCTTGTTGGTTTGTCTGCGTGGTGGGGTCAGAGGTCAGCAGGGCTCAGAGAAATGAGCGCTGAATGACAGGAAGATCCCCCACACTTTCTCCACACGTTCCACCCAAAAACACTGACCTCTCTTGTGCCCTGTGGGTGCTCACCCACCACAGGCATTAGGCACTTAAAAGAAACTCTACACCAGAAGAAGCACATTGGACCGTGTGCCAAATTACATTAAGAAGTGACACCGGCCTAAACATGTGTCGATGCGCCACACTCTTTCTTTCACTCTCAGCCTCCTCTTTAATCTCCCCAAGACTCATATGAGGATTGTTGTGGATGTTAATCTTGACTAACTTAGTTAGAGGTTGAAAGACGGACAAATTGGCACCAGACGCTCTGTCGTTTGATAAAACAGATAAAACATCATTTGAATGAGTGTGGAAAAGTGTTGTGATCTGCATTCAATTATCAAATATGCTCGTTAAGCGACTCCGTGAATTGTAAGCAGAATCTGAATGACATCTTTAGACTGACACATGTATAATAATGAATTCTTTTTAAGTAATAAATTCAATTTCATCTTGCCTATAACAAGTGAAGTGACTATAGACACTTTTATCCGTTTATCATTTAGAGTGAAACACAACTTTTTCTGAAACACTCTTGAGAAAACAGGGTTCACTATTAGGGATGCCTTCCTCTTAAAACTTTTATTTTTCTTTACATGGACACACCTGAAGTGACAAATGAAGTTCTGCAGTGGAGTAGTGAATTGAACAACTTGTAAATTTCCTGAAGCCAAGCTCATTTCATGTCTGTTAGATCAGTGAGCTTGTTTAAGAGGGTGACAAAACTTGCCCCAGGCAACGGTGACATCACTTCACTTCTGTGAAAGGGTAGGAGGTTCATTTGTTCACCAAGAGAGAAAAAAAAAAGCTGAAATCAAGATCTATGGTTATTTTACCTGTCACGTTAACCCTCCTAAACCATTTGTCTTACAAAATCAAACTAAGTATTTTGGTTCCTAAACCTAACCAAGCAGCTTTTTTTTCCTAAGCATAACCGAGCGTAGACAGCTAAGTGAAAGTAAAACAAATGGTCAGAATCTGAAACAGACGAGTGAGAAAAAAATCAAAGAGCCTAAAAAAGTAACCAAAGATTCAGAATGGAAGAAACGGATTTGTTCCAATCCACATTTGTCCCCGTCTCTCTCCAAAGTATATTTATTTTGTTCTTTATACTCCCTCAGCTGACTGTTGTAATCTGTGTGTTCACCAGGAAAAAGATCAAAACATTGCCGCTACCAGAGGAAGAAAGGAAGAAAAAAAAACTGTGGTCATGCACAGACCACTTCTCTGCATCTTACGGCAAGAAAGAGTCACCAAATCTCTTTGTCTTCCACATATGCTCTGCTCATCTCTCATCTTCCAGATGCGACACAAAGCACACTGTGTTGAACTGCTGCCTGCTCTGAGCGCTGCCTTGCTTTTTTAGCTGGAGAACATAAGTGCTGACCCCAAGACAGAACCCTTTCTCCCCTACTGTGAGTGACAGCCCTGCTTGAAATGTGGACACAGGACCTTGTTGCCCCCAATGGGAGGCAAGGGCCATGCTCCCTCACAACACTGCAGTCTGGGTGGGCTCAATCACAGAGGACATCTTCTACCGGTGGTACAGTACATGCAAACATCTCAAATGTAAATCTGTATATTATGTTACGGTGAAAGCGCCTGCAGGTTTTGCTTGTGAAAGAAAGGTCTAACCTGCTTTAGGTCTTTAAAATTATCCGTGCCGATTGAATTTCTTGTTTCTTTGCTCTATAGATTAGACCCGGTTTGTAAAACAAGAACATTAAATAATCAAGCGTCAATTTTGGCCCTTGAAGAAGAGCTCCACACACAACTCCACCAATCCATAACATCGTATGAAACTCAAACTGACTCACCCAACGTCTGCCTTTTTAAAACAAGCTCACTCTCGAGCCAAAATCATTAGTAAAGTAATCCATCAGACTAACCCTGACTCACTGACCCAAACCACAATGTCGGCCTGTACAGACGGAGCTATTCACTGTTCAGAAGGCTACACAGACATTATCTGTCAGGATCAGGAGGATGATCTGGCAGATAGCAGCAAATCAGTGAAAAAAAACAGCCAGAATCTCATGAAAACAAAGTTGAATATTACTATATAGAAAAGAGCCTATGAGATTGAAGGTCTACACTGGAATGACAACAACTTTCAAAGCTCTCAAACTCTTTCTTTTACCTCTTGCTCTCACCTTCAGGCCGCTCAAGTAAACGGTGGTTACACTAAACCTGGTTTTCTTTGGCCAGAACAGAAGAGGAACACTGCACACCAACCACTTATTGCACCAGGTGCCAGTCATGGTCTGGTGATGTTTTTGTAGAGAAGTTTAGTGAAATGTCAGTCTTCTTTCCCCACCCCCACAACCACCCCCTTGGTGTATATGTATGCTCAAAAAATTAGCCACTTTATTAGCCCTTGAACCTCACACTTTGACTGAACATATGTGATTCATTGGTAAGGCAGCCAAGATGGTACGCTGAAAGACCAGGTCAAAATGTGGGATGGAAAATCTTTCATAAAATGAGTGTTGTGAACCTTTTGGTGACTCTATTGTTGGTTGAAATAACAGAAAAATATAATGTCTAAGGATTTAATGATGTAAATGAGCTGTTTTATAAGCCAACAAGGTTGCACACTGTAGGTATTTAAAGTGGGAGGAAAAACCCTGCTCTGCATCTCCTCAAGTATGAAGCTGTGTGGTGTACAAACAAATAAGCCCAAACAAGTCCAAATAAAGCAAAGTACTTTGGCTCCATTTATATGACTGGGCCTCTTACAGTTGGACTGGCCTCCTCTCTTTGACTTCCTTTGATGCGTCCAGCTCTGTGGTGCAGTCAGATCCCATCAGACGGACAGACATAACGTAGATACAGTGCACCTGAGCTGCTGAAGCCACCACAGAGAGCAAGTGGGGAGATGTTCTGGTATGCAGGAAAAACCAGCTCTATTTCAAGCCCTTAGAAATCGCTGAGAGGGCTTCCTTGTAATCCCATCAGTCATATTTACTCCTCTGAAAACATTCACGAGGGCCCGAGCCCACCTCCTCTTCAAACAGGCCCTTTGGATCTGAATCAAGCATCTCAATTAGAGTACGAAAGGGAGCTTTAGCAAGCTGATCGCTGCTCGGAGATCAGCCGAGCGCGATGCCCTCGATGCAACTATGTAATGCTGCTCTTCAGATTTCGGTCAATCACTTTGTTCAGCGCTTAAGGTCTGCCCCTGCATCCTCAGGGTCCAGCCAGCTCAGCAGCCTGTCAGCCAGTGAGACTCTTAAAGAGGTATTTAAATGTGTGCCTGCAGCAATGCGCTCACTCAATGACCTCTTTATTTGTTAAAATAGATTATTTTAAATAAATTACAGAGCACTTTCACTGAATAAACAGAGACTTTGGGGCTGCGGCCTGCATTACATACTTACCACAGCCACAGAGATCCTACATGACTAGTGGGCTGTGTAATCGCCTTTGATTTCACTGATAGGACTCTGATTCTTTGGGTAAAAGAGATGGAGCCATTGAGGAATCTGAAAGGCAACACCACTAAATGAGGGGAAAGGCAAAAAAACAGGTCTCATGTGGGGAATATGAACTTATGATGTTTCTAACCCTGCCATGTCGACAGTGGAGTCCATTAGAAGAACAGAGGGGAGCTTAAAGGAGTCCTGTCATTTCTTCCCCCCTCGCATCCTGAGAGGTTTAACACTCCTTCAGCTTGGATCTGTGCCATGCATGAGACGCCACCCTCAGTGAGGAAAACAAACTGAGAGGAAAAGGCTCAGACCTCACTTCTTTCTCCTCTCTTAATCCTTCATTTCTTTTGTTCTGACCAGAAGCTGGAACTGCTTCTGATGAAGACAAGCTCCTCCGCCACAACACCCATGGAAATGTAGCATAAGAAGAAAAGAATTTTACGTAATTCAAAGCCAAATGTCCTCCACTTTCACTTTAATTGTTTAATTTCCCCACATGTTGCTGGTGTGCAGCAGAAGGTGAAAAATGTAGACTCCCTACTTGTCCAGAGTCCAGTCCAGTTATGCCTGGATTATTGTTGCACAGATAGAAAACGATAATAATAAAATGACAGGCAGAGAAGAAGAGAAACCAGGAAGCGATTACATTTGATTAACCTTACGAGTGCTTGCTTCAAATCTCACAGGTCTATTTATTTTTAAACATGTGGTCGACATTCTTCCTTTCAGCTGCACATTTCCCGGCACGTCTATTACATCTAATCTGTGAGAGGCTCCAAAAAAAAGGGAAAAATGTGCATGTGTGTGGATGTGTGTGTCATACATGCAACGCTAAAAATCAGTCTTTCAAAAGGTAATATTGCCCTAAAATCATCCAGCTTGTGTTGGTGCCACATGTGATGTATCACGGCGGTATAATTTATAAACAACAGGGCTGCGATTTAGACTGTCACTGTAAATCAGTCTGCAGGTTATTTTCCCAATCATCATTTTGTCTACCTAGTTTTGTAAAAGTGTGAAAATTATTATTAGTCAAAGACCAATGGGACTCAGCTGTCAACGTTAATTCTTAATTTGTTTTTATCTAACCAGCGAAAACTCAAAGACACATGTGTTCCTGACATCTTTGAATTTTTCTTCTCAATTTTGCTTTAAAGAAAAAAAGAAAAATCAACAATTGTCACAATTGTTGTCAACTTTCAGGATCACTCTCATTGATTATGATTCATCAAAAATAAAGAAGCATCCACTGCTAATGTCTGCCAGCTCAACTGGGAATTTTATAAAATTTAAGAAAGTACAAAAAATTTACTGGCAGAAAATAATGGAATTCCATCATTCTGTGAATCGCTGTCCCACAGCTGCAACATGCTAACGCACAGGCTGTTTTCAAAACTTCATACTGCAGTTATACAGTACATACTGTATATACTATGCTATAGTGGTGACCTGTGCTATTGTAGAGTTGTCACAGTGGCATACTACATACTAACAATGACTGCTGAACTAGTATGCAGTACACAATGTCAACCGTATGTGCAATACATAGCTAGCATGCAGTTTTGAAAATGGCCACATTGAATTATTCAGAGCATAAAGGGTTAAACATGAATTATTTTTTATTCATTTGTTGTTGCTGTTTGTTTTATAATAATCATTAATTATGCAGACAATATGTTGTCTTGCTTTTAGTTGCTCATTGGGTAAAAAGCAGCCAGGTATCTTTTTATAGTATGTGTTTTGAGCAGTTTTCTACTCCTGTTATTTCATGTGTGTTAAAAAAAAAATAAATTAAATAAAAATAAAAAAATCTCTCCAAAAAGCAACAACTCCCAGTAAAGATAATGGGTTTTTTTAAGCTGTTGGATTGTGGCATGATTCTTGAGGGCAATACAGCAATGGATAACTAACTTTTGGAGACTGCAACCTTATCATGAGACCAGCTCAGATCTTCATCTATAAGTTTTCCCTTCACTGTCATTGAAGTTTAAACCCGGCAGGCTGTGTATGGAACGGGGTGACCTGCATCTTGGTCCTTTCAGCTGTTGTCTCCATTACAGCAACAGTCCCAGTAGGATCCACTGACTTAGAAGTCTACGACTCTATGCCGCTTCGTGGAAGTAGTGCACCACTGTTACTGTTTGCCAATCATCAATAAATAAAAGAAGAAGGAGAAAAAAACACAATTGGAACGACAACATAAACATAGGAGCCGAGATGGTGACTGCGTTCACGTTTTTCTGTCTGTATAAACGGGATTTGGTGAAGAATGAGAAGAGATGACAGACATTGAGAAGGACAAGGTCATATCCCGCCTGCAGTGTATCCACCAACTCAACATTCCTCTCCAACCTGCAGGTTTCCGGAGCTTTGCTGAAGCAAGTAACCCACAGCAGAGACGTGTTTTAGCCCCAGTAATGGAAACCTGCCTTAAGACAAACCAACTCTACCCTGATCTCCTGGACATTTCACTGATGTGACAAGAAATAGACACCGTCCTCGATAGTATTTCCTAAAGGGGATTTTTCTTTCAAGTATCTACTTTTTACATATGGACATCAAACAGAAGAAAATGTGGATGGATGGATAGAAAATGGTGATGTGTGATGCAACAGTCATAGTATTCCATAAAATTATTACCAAAGCTTTAATTGTTATTTGGTAAAATTAAAATTAAAATGTCTGTGTTTAATGATAATTTGAAAAAAGAAAAAAAAAGAACAGAGCCACAGGAAACCTGATAATTCCATCATGTTTTCTGAGGTTTCCAAAGCCAAATACCAATTGCCTTTTTTGGTTGTGAATGATTATGAGTAATTAGAAGGAAAACTTAATTCATAAGCCATTAAGTGTTATGAATAGCAATTTTTGTGACCCTCTCAGTGGCTCTCTAAGGCCACTCTGAATGTGGTGCACAGAGACGGCTCAGTTCTCTCTGCTTCAGGCAGCTGTAATTGAGTCTAATAGCAGCAGCACAGACATAGGGAACCTCTTTGACACCTAGACCAAATTTTCTAATGAAACGATCAAATAAGCATCACACAGCCCCGGCATATCAAAGCCATAAGCAGCTGGCAGCATGTCATAGGCTGACATTTGGGTTTTTTAAGCGCTGCCAGGCCAGTTTCCCTCCATGTCATGTGGCCATGTATTAACACTAATAATAGGGGAAAGACTACCAGCAGAAGAGAGTGATGAATGCAGGACACTTTTGGCCACCTTTATGTCAAGTTGCTGAGCATATCTCTGTGTGTGTGTGTGTGTGTGTGTGTGTGTGTGTGTGTGTGTGTGTGTGTGTGTGTGTGTGTGTGTGTGTGTGT
>JBAMYA010000002.1:2425885-2444304 GCA_037176975.1 Arrhamphus sclerolepis | reverse complement strand
AAGACACAAATCAACAATAGAAGAGACACAACATACCCAGAAAAAGAGACAAAGCCATGACAAAAAGACTCACAATGATTTCACAGATAAAAAACAACCGTGAAGACATACAGAGCAACATCAAACAGAACTGAAACAAGCACAAAATAGACGTCAGTAAAAGTAGCAAAACCTAAATGTAGAAATACAGAAGTCCTGTAGTACTGAAGATTTAAAAAGACATGAAGACGAATCCTAATTTTAAAAGGTTAAATTATTCTGATAATAACCACTGACTGGGGTTTACATCTCATATATAAACTCGATATAGTAAACTAGTGAAGTTTATTATGTGATTTGTGTGTAAAAATAGGAGGAAGAATTGTGGAAGCGACTTTCATTTATTTATTTATTCATTTTTCCTGTGATTGATTGATATTGATATTTAGGTTATTGGGCAGGTCTGTCAAACTCTTTTTGCTGAGTGAGCAGGCGTTTGGAGGTGAGGCTTCAGAGACAGGTCTGAAGGACAGGAGTTTTGGTTTCCAAAAGCTCCCCGAATCTTGAAGTTTTGTCAACATCTAGTAGCTATTCCACCTTTCACCCAATACAGCAAAATTGTGGCAAAACTTGATACGAGACCCCCTAGACCACCCACATAATCAAAATAATTTTTCAAAATATCTGTTTCATACAATTTGAAAAGTGGTCATTAGATTGTTATAGGGATTTTTTTTTCTTTTTTTTTTTTAGATTGTGGATTTTGGTAACTTTTTCTGTTCGTATATTGTGTGTTTGTGTTTATCTAATGCTGATAAGCTGTTGTCACCCCTCTTAAGAGTCAACCTGTGTTTAAAATGAGGCTTAATGAAACACAGAGACTGTATAAAGATGTAGAATATTCCTATAGATTAAAACATATATGTATATAAAAACTTGACACCCTAGACAAGCTGAGTTTTTTTATAAAGTAATAAATGCTGATTTTTCCAGCTCATACCATCTTCTATATTATATATTAATATTATATATTATATTTTAGTGCTTGAAAGGCATGTACTCGATAAACCTCATGTCGTTTAGTCTCAGTGATGGACAACTCAGAGCTCCCCTTGTCCAAAGACAACAAGCAACTCACTCTGTCTGTCTTTCATCAATATCTTTATCACTGTTACTTGTCTTGACTCCTGTTCTTCCAGAGTTGCCAGGGAGAGACTTTATATTCTTTCTGGTTTGGAAAAGGCCTCCCATCTGACGCCGCCTGATTGGCCAATGACTCTGCACAATTAGGAGTTCAAGCTCTTTTCCTGCAGATAGAGAGTTTTCCATCCCTTCACTCAGCTGCTGCCTTTGACTTTTACAGCCTGAGGCTATCGGCTTGTAATCTTAAGGCAGTGGGCACTAAAGCTAACTCGAAAGGCAGGGAAACAACTCTAATTCTCTTTTTGACATTGACAGAAGTCCTCTCCCTTCCCCTCCTTTCTATCCTCTCCACCTTTTCTTTCTCATTTCTCTCTTCACCATCTGGCACAGCTGTCAGGAGAGGGCTCGGCTGTGACCCCGTTGTCAAGGACACAGATGGGAATTAGGAAAAGTGGACTTGTTTCAAACAATTATAGAAATTACTTTAATATCTTAAAACAAAAAGACCGAGCAATATATTTATTTGAGATGTTGACTGTCAGCTTAAATTTCCACTCCGCGTGTGTGAGCGCGTGTGTTTCTGCGTGACGGACAAACTCTGGTAAAGGAAGATGTGGAGATCGTTTCCCCCAGGTGTGTTTTGTAGGGGACGCAATCTTTCTGTTTGATTGTACTTTTTAAAAATCGAGTCTAACACAAGCACCTGCCTGACGAGCGGGTCGTGACCCTGAGCCTCCAACCCTGAAATGAACACCAGCTAATAGAGACCCATCTGTTTAATTGTAATTGAATGTTACATAGCACTCTGAACTTTTTCTAGAAGCGTGCAGGATTTCGGCAGATGCTCCAATGACAACTTAATTTCGTCATCGAGGAGCAGCGGTGAGTGTTTTAGTTTGAGCCTCTCCCTCGAAATACGGCTGTTATTAATGATAATTGGCAAAAAAAAAAAAAAAAAGAAAAAAAGGTGACACATGTCTCGCTCTTGTTTATCTTACATTTTAGATAATTTGAGGCACACTTTTTTTTCCGAAGGACAAATTAAGATGGGAAAACCTCCAGCACAAAGTCTGTTTTCATGCAAGAAATAACCAGAGATTTGTCTGCTTCACACAACCAGCACCTCAACTTTTACCATATATATATATTTTTAAAAATCCAAAAGTGCTTCACTCTTATGAATGTTTGCACTTCACTGCACTTTTATATATGTTCACACTGCAAGAAACATAACGTAGAATCACAACACAGTATGATTCAATTCAATTCAAAAACATCTTAAGACACTGTGAGACGAGAAGTTCCTCATTCACAACTTTAAAAAAAAAAAGAAAAAGAAAACCATGTATTAACAGAATGTGTAGCATTTCACACCTTCTCATAAAGAGTCAGTATTGCAGGGATACTGGGAAACATAAAGACTGAGAGGGAGAGATGGAAAGTACCATCCAGCTGACATGCTCATTACCTGAAAAAAATGTGCACAGAATCAGATTTTTCTTCTAAATTTTATCATTTCATTTCACTTGGAAATGTGTGTTTGTGGGATGAGCTGACTGGTGAAATCAATTAACTTAATTTACAATGGATTTCCAAGCATCCTATGCTGACAGTGCACTTTGTAACAAAATCATCAGAACATCAACATCATTAGTCTAAATTTCCACTTTTAGGCATTTCAGTACACGTGCAAAGGCTACAACGTAAAGTTGCAAAATGTAAATGTAGCTGCCATAAAAAAATGAGCATTGACATGGTGACTTTAACAGTTTGATAGTGGATGAGTTAACAATGTTTTCACTTTTCTGTGCGTACAGTAAAAAAAAGGAACAGCCAGGGGGAGCTGTGTTTACAGAGAAGAGCAGGAAATGCCCGTGTGTGTGTGTGTGTGTGTGTGTGTGTGTGTGTGTGTGTGTGTGTGTGTTTGTGCTCTTGTTGTGGGAGCCTAATTGTGTTTACGCAGGCGTTTGTGAGCAGTTTTGTCCTTATGAGTGCAAAAGTCTTCATAATGTAAATCAAGTTTTTAAGGTCAGAGTTATACGGAGTTGCAGAGTTTAAGTTTGGGTTTTTTTTGTTTTGTTTTTTTGTTTTTTTTCAACAGAGACATGGAAACCAGTAAAAACTATAGAATTAAACTTAATTTGATTTATGAAGGAAAACATACAAACATGAATTTGCTATTATGCTGGCATTTATCTCCCTCACATTCAGCCGGGATCTTTTTTATTTCAGTGTTGTTTGTTCAGTCATAATAGAAATTTATAAAAAAAAAAAAAAAAAAGATGAGGTGGGGGTAACTGTTTAACTTAAGATGGGAGGCTGGAAAAAAGTTTAAAAACCACTGGGTTAGCGGGAGGCTCTGCTTAAATTAGGGTTTGGCAAGAAGTAATTATGGATACGGTTTGAGTAAGTCTATAAGAAGACAATGTTAAAGACTGTGATGTAATTTTAATGCTGGATGTATCTGTTTTTGATAATGTTTTAATGGTCCAAACCAAAGGGGGTTATGGAAATGCAGTTAAAGCTACAGTAAGCAGTTCAGGGATGCATTATGTCAATGGAGAGGCCCGACAAAGATAGTAAGACAAAGATGTAAGCTGTGTTCTTTTGTTTCTCGTGTTGTGGGGACATAAATCTGCTCACATGGTCGCATTGTGAAGGCCTGCTTACATTTTGTCTCCATAATGTAATCATTACATTTCATTATGATGACTAAATGGTCAGGATGAGTCTTGGGAAATGAATGATGACTTTTAAGTCAACTTATGTGGATAAAAGAAGAAAAAGAAAAAGAAGAAAATCACCTAATACGTCCCTGAAGACGGTGCGTCTGTTTGCCTGATTTCAAAGCGGAGAGTTGCGCACAAAAGCAGTGAAGGGCAAACCTGGGATTGAACTTGTCTAATGTTTCCAAAACGGCGAACTGTGAAAGGCCCCGTAATTGATGCACAGGACTGCAGAGGGCACGACTCCTGTCAGGTCAGCTGCAGACAAGAGCTGCCAGAGCCACGCACTGCAGGGAATATTGGCTAATTGGCCCCGTTTAAACATTTCCTGGTTTGAAGAACTTAAAAACAGGAGGCCACAATCACATGAACAATAGCCTCTCACTTAGTAAACCCCCTTGAGTAGAAATTAGACGATTGGTAACATTTAAGAAAAGAAAATGGGACAGAACAGAAATCATACCGAAACCACATGACCTGGGACGCACCTGTGGGCCACTGAAAATGAAAAGATTTCAAATCAGCTGAGTGAACTTCTTGTATTTTGATGCTCTTTTGAGAGCAATAAATAAATAAATACTTCAAAATCTTTTTAAACAAAATACTAGATATTGTTTTATTCCAGACCTCTGATTTTTCTGCATTTGATCTTCAGTGGCTTAAAATTAAACATCTTTTACATTTAAAGCTCAGACAAAGAAAACGATCTGCTCAATGCTTGATCTTAATCTGCCATAAAAGCAATTGCTAGCTTTTAATTCTATGAGATCCTGAAACATGCACAGAACTGATTTGTCTGTAACTGTCAGCAGAGGGAGATTTACATGTGTTTCAGCATTCATGAATATGTCAGTGGTTGTCAGTGGTACAAACAAAATCTATTCCTACCTCCAACCATGTGTTGAGGTTGTGGAAATGAGGAGTGCACATATATATTACTCATCCTAACAGACTTAATACTGAAGTATTTGGACTCTTGTTCATGATCCCTTCCATGAAGCTTTTTGAGCACACCAGCAATCTCCTGAACGATTCAACGGTAGGTGGTTTCATTTTTATTTACTATTATTTATCCTCGTGGGGAAATTCTTTCTCCACATTTGACCCATCTGGGCTGCTGGACCCAGAGCAATGGGCTGCCGCGGTGCGGCGCCCTGGGAGCAGGTGGGGGTTTCAGGTGCCTTGCTCAGGGGCACCTCATCCATCCTTCCAGCACTGGTAGGCTACGAAGTCATGTTTAAAAAGTAAAAGTTTAAAGTAAAAAGTTTCCTTGTTTCCCAAAGATTAATTTCACTGGAACTACTAAAGGGGTACCAAGTTTGAGAGTCAACAAACTGTAAATAACCTACAATTAAGAAAGTGAACCTTTCAAATACATTACTGAAAAGATGACAAGTCCTTACTACCTTAGTCACCTCTATGCAGCAGTCGTTGGAATCTGCTTTCACTTCGATATGACTTAGTTTTATCACTTTTGTCACTCAATCCATTCCTCTGTAAGGAAGATAAATTTACAGTTTCATCAACAGGCTTTGTCCTCAACAGTTAGCTCCACTGGTAGCTAAATGTATGGGAATTGGTGAAAATCCAATGATGGTTGTTGTCTCTCTGTTGATTTGGACTTTGGACCCTGCGATTTGGCTTCCACAACAAGAGTGAGATTTGAATTGCCGAGTACCCACTGATGTTTGGCAGTCCTGAATCCTGGCTTTTGCAGATAAAATGGTGAGACATAATGGTCACCAAGTTCTTTCGTGGCAATCTCTTAGGGATTATGGTAGATGAGGCCCATCTCATTAACAAATGGTAAGAGACATCTGGTAAACTTGCTGTCACGATAAAGTAATCTGAACACAGTTACTGAACATGGTTACATTTTTGGAAGATTTTGGTTGACTGTTTGAGCACATTGGTTATTCTCAAATTCTGCAAAAGCAGCAACAGTCATTGGATTCCATGTGGATTACATAGCTGACTCTCTTCTAGAGCCTACCCAAGCCATTTGGGTGCCCTAGGCAGGATTGTGGTTTGCCACCCTCTGCCTTTTTTGAGGGCTTGTGTCTGCGCCTTCTCCAGCAGTTGGCGACCCCCCATTGGTTGTAGAGCAAGCCAACTGCGTATTGAGGCACTATAGACAACTGGTGGTGCTGCCCCTTCAATGGGGAGGCCCTATGGGTCATTTTCAGACCCTACTTCTTTCTTGATATTGATCTGACCAAACAGGCTAGATTTATGTACAGATCTATTCACAGATTTATTTCATATATAAGACCCAATGTTTTTAATTATATTTCTTTAAAGCATATCTCTTAGGTGGCTTGGGAATGTCCCAGGTCCCCCCAGAAGAGCTGGAGAGGGTGTGCCCCAACCTACTGGTTCCAGGTAAGCAGGACGTTTGCCTTGATTAACTGATAAACAAAACAGTTCATTAGTTTGGGCATCAATCTAATAAATCACTTAAATTAATATACAAAATCAAGAGTTTGGTTGTTATCTTGTACAATGCTGGTTGTTGCTTATTAGATCAGATTAGCTAGAATTTTTTTTTCCCCTCCCAGAGATCCCATGAAAATTAGGGAAAGATTAAATTTAGGGTTTGCAAACAAAATTCTCAGAACTACATGTTTCAAGTTCTTTGCTGGACACAAAACGGGCAGTGACAAACCTTCGTGGGATTATTTACAGGTACATTGTCTCCTGACAAAAACCTGCCGGTCTGGAACCTCAGCGCTTAAAACAACAAACCACCCATGCACATGTAATTTGACACGGGTGTAGATATCTAATTGTTTTTATTAGTGAGCGCACACAGGCAGGTGTGTCGAGCTCATTGGTTCTATACAAAACGAAAGCCAAACTGAACATAGATCTACAATTCCCAATTCATCAAACAAACTTAACTGTCACAGATCAGCACTAATGCTGTCTCGTCTTGTTCCTCGGCTTAGAGACACACCTATCTCTAAAGTAAACGCGCCTTTTCATCAGCTGCACACAGATTCTCAGTTATCAACATCCTAGAGTAGGATGTGAGCTGAGATTGCATGAATTCTAGTTAAAATTGGTCTCAAACTTTGCTCAGATCATCATATGTTGCAGATTAGGGAAATAAAACTGTTTAAACTTTGTGAAACCCCTGCTTTTGCCTCTTGCAGATCCTCATGACACTAAATGGGAATAAGCAGGCATGGATGGATGGGTGGATGGATGGATGGATGGATGGATGGATGGATGCGTCTGTTTTTATTGTTTTCTTTGTTTGTAATTTCTCCCTTTTGTTGGTCCTCACAAACTTTAACATTATTTTACATACGGCTTTCAAATTGAAATTTAGAACACAAGAAAGATCAGATTGTATCTGACTCAGTATGTTGCCTAACTCCTGGTAGGTGGTTATCTTGGCTCTGCTGTGTTCTTCACAGGTCCTTCAACATGCAGAGTAAAGGATGCAGTATGGTGTATGATTATTTAACCAACCAAACAGCAGGCTGCCCAAATCAAAATCTGGCCATCAATACTCCCATTATCAACACTGGAATTGCAAACAGATTAAAGTCTAATGTAAACATGTCAACTTTGAAAAAAAGATAAATGTGCATGTTTGCATGAGGTGGTTTAGATAGGGTAAGTCATTCTATTTCAGTTTATAACCCAGAACACTTTTGTCAAATTCATTAAATATCTTCTGCCCATGAGTGAAAAAAAAGTCTCCAATGGACAGTCTTGGCTTTGTAGACTGGAAATGGAATTTGGGCCAAACCATAACAAACATAAACTTTAATGTGCTTTAATTTCACAGGAGCTCACATTAGATTTAATTGTATGTGCAGTTTAGTCGCCTGGCTCTCATTCTAAGGTTTATGATCTGTGATTGTGTCATCGTAACTTTAAGGGTTCAGACATGATCAAAGATTGTGGAGTTTTCTTTATGCATCAGTCAGATCAGTCTGGGAAGTTTAAAGGAAAACATAGTCTTTACTATACTTTTTAGGCTTAATATTTGTCAGCGTGTAAAAATCTGAGAACTAAAAATATACAAAGTTAAAACTGCAAAGATTGCCTAAAGTTGGAAAGAAACATGACATTTTTCGACAGAAAACAAAGTATCTCATTTGGAATAAGAAAAAAGGATTCATAGAAACTATGATTCGCTTCCTTTTTTCTTTTGTATTTGAAGCTAAGGATAAGCCTCTATTTTTTTTTTCAGCTAATTGTACTGCTGTAGAATATTATGAACAGCTTTCATCAACTCGGGTATGTCATCTGTGATCTCCATCCTGTTTTGGTGATCATGTGTTAAAGCCGCGTGCTTTGTGTTCCCACCTGGCCCCAGGTTAGCAGGTCCCCAGGTAAGTATTTACCTGTAACAAGCTCTCCATTGGAAGCCTGCTCCACTTAACACCTGACATACCCCCCTCCATGCCGACCTCTGACTTCTGACCCTGAACTGACAACCTGAGAGACGCTTTTGGAAACTTTCCTTTTTTCCGCTACTCTCCCCTTTTCTTCTCGGCCCGTCACTGAGTGCTGCAGAGGGAGAGGAGGTGAAAGGTATCCTGAGAGGGGGGCCGTGCAGGTGTTCATGCCTCCACACCTCTCAAGTTCAAAAGCCATTGAGTCCTTGGCAACCAGGTAACATTCAACGTGTCACCCACCCCCACCCTGAGGCGACGCTACTGGAGCACCAGGCTTTAGGAAGCCAAATTCAAACATATATTCTTCATGCGCTCTCACAGACACTCACACAAACACAAGATGGCATTGCAAATATACAAATTAACCTAACTGCCAGCATTGTCATGTAGCACATTAATATTATTTATCACACCAGTAAGGCAAACATGCAGCCAAGGAAAAAAAAACATCTGTGAAGCTTGAAAAACAAACAAACAACAGACTTGCGCTTATCTAACAAAACACCCCCTTTATCACATCTGAATCTGCCACTCTTTTTTTTTCTCCCACCTTTTCAAGTATGTTCAATATTTCCCAGCTCTTGCCGCTTTATGGGTTCATAAATGGGAGCCGGTCCAAGCATTACTGGTAACATTAGTGTCAGTAATTTAATGCGCAGGTGTGAATGGATTCTCAAACAAGCTGGCCAGGCCCCCGGCGAGGCCTGCGCAGGACCGCCAGAGCCAGCGGCAGGTTTAAATAAATACGCCGCTGAGCAGACATGTCGGCAGCTGGGGCCCGATATGACTGCTGCTGTTTGTGTTGTGGCTTCGCGAGGTCGCTGAGGAGAGAGCGACAGGACTCTTGTGTGTTTCCTGGGAGAAGAGAAGGAGAGAAAACTCTCACAAGGAAAATAAGTGGCATTAGAAGATGTGCTCTGAACCACTGAAAACCCCTGATTTTATCGTTACAAACTTACCTTTTTGTCCAGTACCATTTACTGTATGCACTTCATGTTATTTTTCTGTTAGCTTGTTAACATTCATAACATCATCAGGACCTAAAAGGCATGTTTTTAAACTGTTGAAAGTAAAAATGGATTATATTAATTGAATTAATTATTACTGAATCTTCAGTAAAGCAAAATGGATTTTTGTCAGTAACGTATTTTGTGTTTGTACAAAATGTTTTAATGTTGCAGTTAAGTGTCTATATAAGGTATTAATGCATAACTCAAACAAATGTTTTTTTTTGTTTATAACTTTCAATTTTGTCTTAAAATAATTGTTAATTAATTATCAAATACGATCAGTGATTAATGATGGGAAAATTATGTAATAATGACACTAAAATGGATCTCCTTTAGGGTGCGGGAAGATTTAAAGAAGGTCCCTTCAGTTCATTTATCAGAATTGTTATGACTTACATTGTCAGAGAATAAAGTCTTGCTGAAATTACGTTACAATACCATTCACAATGTTTGCAGAAAAATCACAAATTTGAATAACGTCTTTTCAACTTGTTGCTGCTGCAGGGAAAACAGCCTCCAAGAGGTTTTTGGATTTTTAATAAAACCCAAGGTCGACAGCTTCATTGACTTTAATGGTTTAAAGAAGTCAGCTGTCAGTTGAAAAGTCTTTCTTTCAAGAAAATGTCTTTTGGAACGAACATGAACTGCAGATAAACAAGCTCATTATTTAACCACCGTTGCTTGAATGACAATGTGACAACGAAGAAAGAGATGGAGAAAGTAACACCCTGAAAGATGGAGGGAGAAAGTGAAATCACAGGCAAAGATTGGACAAGAGCCGCTGCTGTTTTTAGGAAGCAGAGAAGGAGTCAATTAGGAGGCCACCAGACGCCAGATGGGACTGTTCGGGGATGGTTTTTGGATTAAGACCTGAGCAGAAAAGGGCAAAAGGAGGAGGATCGGTTTCAGCGTTTCTTTCTAAGCTGCCAAAACTCCCTCATGTACATCCTGACAGTCGTTAGTAAAGCCGAGGAGTTGATTCCTTCAGGCACGCCGCCAGAGGTGGTATGAAAAGAGCCCCTCTAAGTCCTGCAGTAAATCCCTTGGATTCATGCTGAGCCACAGAGAAGACACCTGCAGGATACACGATACAGTACTTCGTCTCAGCCTTTGAGCTCACGTACATCACCATCACTTCATATTAGGCTGGCTTTAACTCGGAGAGCAGCTTTATCACCCTCTCCTACAGTGTCAATCCTGAACAACATGATGTTATTCATATGAGCAATAAAACCACCAAAAACTCTGTACAACCTGTGATATTCCTATTATTACATGAGCTAACTCCGAAGAAACTTTTCAACTGCCATTTTTGGTTTGCCCGTTCTCGAGTCACCTTGCCTCATTTTCTCTAGTTACAGTCGACAGCTTCCCTCTTTTCAACTTAATGCTTTTCAGCAGCTGTTTAAGCAAAGCGTGAACTTGTAACTTTGAGCTGTGAATGATACACGCGTGGAGTGAGGGTGATATTGTTAAAAGCAGTGTGTCAGGGGTCAAGGCTCCCTGAGGTGGCTGGGGGTCGAAGGAGGAAGAACTGAGATCTCTATGAAGAAATCCCAACAACAAATCTGGAACTAACAAGTAGAGAGCCTTAAAGCTGCTCTATGTAGCACCACTTCTATGGAGTCATACTATGGAGTAAGGAAGCTGTCAAAAAGACGTATGCCTGATTTTACCAATCGTATTCGTAATGTTAAACATTTGTGTGTCAATAAAATAGTTGTACACAAAATTCTGCTGTCATACGTGAGTCTTTCTCGGGTTAGGACTGTTTTTATGTGAGTATGAATTTAAAAGCTGTGACTGCAAAGTCCTGTGAATACAACTCTAATTTCTGCGACTACGAAGTCTTCACTGTGAACGTGAATAGGGTGTTCCTAATGATGTCATCAAATGACAGCGGAGCTGTTTTGTCGCTCTCTTGGATGACAAACAACGGGAGCAACAATATCACAGTGAAATATTTAAAGCTTTTTGTTCCAGAGGATCAGGCTCAATATTGGGAAACATGTGAGGTTATTGACCATATCAATCCATGTTTAATTCCAAGTACAGAATTTTCCAAGAATCGGGACAAATAGCCGGACATCGGCTACGTAGATTTGGTCAACAACCTTTCTTACACTCCGAACCCACTGTACACGGCTGAGAAAATGAAGGTATATAAAGGTCTGGATGCTCACAATCAGTTTGTGTCTGATTGGGTTGGAGAGGTCCAAGTGTCAGAGATCAAGGACGTCTACGTAATCAGATGAATGGTAAGTGTTCCTGTGTTTGAGTTTATTTTGTAGGAAGCTTATTAGAGATGGGATTTATAGGTCTTTGAAAGAAGACGGATCTTCAGGAGTCATTCAATAGACTGGCTGTTCTTTTTCTTCTTTCTCTTTCTTTTTTTTTTAATAATGAACAATGAAAGGAATTAGAACAATGGAGTTTCCACAGCAGTGCTGGACAGGCTGCTTGTAGCATAAAGCATCAACTCTGTCTAGAACGCAACAGGACCACTAAATGGTTGTATGTTCTAAAAATAAATGCTGCATACATTTAAGCGTCATCTTACCTGACAAAGTGAAGATCGCAGATTCTCAAGTATTTTATGCTGCTTTCCAACACATATTCCCAGGAAATCTGAGAGCGCCAGCTGCTCTGCTCCTTGTTGAAACCTCCTTGCTCTCAACTCCTTGGTGTGTGATAATGGTCAATATTCAGAAGAAAAAACAGCCAGTATCACGATCCGATCTCATCCCACAACCAAGAAAAGCACAAATGTTCACATTCATAGCTATTAATTTGACTCTAGGAGGAGTGATCATCTGCGATGTTTAAAGACAAAGGATATCCATAGTGGTTTGCTTGTCATCCAAGATGGCGACTGCTCCAAAATGACGTCACTTATGAGGCGCATAAGGAACACCCTATTAAAGTTTTTTGGTACGAGTAGAAAAGTGTTGAAATGACGTCACTGGCAGGTCAAAGGGGAAAGTAATCGAACCGCGACTGGTCCCAACGCGCATGCACTGAAGCCAAAGATGGGCTGATGTCAATAACGTGTAAATAAAATGTAAATTAATTTTATTTCATAAAATATACATATAGAGTTTATGAACTTACAGCTGTATATTTGTGTAGGTTTATCTGTCATAAACAAGAGATTATGGGTTACGGGGTGCGTTTGTGTGGCGTTGCTGCCGAGCTGGGACACGCGTCAGAGCCTCCGTTCTCCATGTAAAAAGTTAACATTACAAGTGGCTTATTTAACCAGCGCTGTTACTCTGAAGCAGTTTAATTCAGGTTTTAAAAAAAAGAACCACAAGGCAAAAATCCTATGTTTCTGACAGCTTCCTTACTCCATATTCTTCTGGCCACATGGGGGCATATACTGTAGATCTGTGGAAATACTGGAAATATGGGGCTGGCACATGTTGCAAAAACCATTTTGTCATGCTAGAGGTGCTCTTTGTTGTGTCTTATTCCAGAGGATAAATACATTAACTTTCATGTGTTATGCTGCCCCCATGTGGTCAGAGGTGGTATTCCTACATAAAATGGCTTCAATGCTACTCGTCCTTTTTGTTTACAAATTGAATCAAATTTGACTCTATTCCTATTCTGTTATCAACATCAACAGAGACCACCCATGTACCGTGGAACATGGTGACAAGGGTCCAGAGCTCACACTCATCTGGGGCTTTGTAGATCTGTACCTTTTCAATCTTCCCCGCGCTAGTTTCTTCATCCGATTATTCCGAGCAAAGTAATGAGGATCACCTTTCATGTAGCCGTCGTGCTGAACATTTCTCGTTGATGTGACAGAACGTAACCTGGAAGGTCTTTTGAGGTTCCGCACATCAACATCTGTCCCCATTTTGTCCTTCCCCACATGCCAGATCAGTGCCTTCCGTCTTCTCTGAGCAGAGGGATCTTTCAGTCCCTTGACCCATGTGACATCAGCCACGAGGGGAGAGATGTAGGGCTGGGCAACATGACCTCAAATCAATATCAGGATTAACTGAACAAGTTAACTCGATTATGATTAATGAGCTATTTATTTTTGTATTTTTATTTGTATCTGCTATTGGAATAAGTTGTCAAATAAAAGGGCACATATTTTTGATTAAAAAAAATAAGTAAACGGAAGCATGCAGTTTAACTATATGGACATTAAATTAATAAATACATTCTAACATTGATTTCTTTGTGTTCAATGTGTCTTCAGCAACAAAATGTGACAAAAACCTAAACTAGCATTAAAGTGATTTTTCACTTTTAATCTGGTTACTGGCATCTTCATTTTCTTGTGTGACAGCAGATAACATTTGCTTTTGGACTGAATTAAACTCATCTCCACCGCAAAAAAGAAAAAAAAACAATAAATAAATCAAGAGAGCTTTTAAAGATAATTTCGGGTGGGGGGATTTGTAAGGCATATGCATTTTAATGTAACATGTGCAGGTGTAATATGAAACAGATACTCGAAGTCCTCAGTTAAAGCTACCTGTCACTCTGCAGAGCCACTACAGAGGAGCTCCCATGATATTGATGAGAAGGGCACAGCGATCTTTGTTATCCTGACTTCATTGTGTTTCTCTCCTCAGTGAAACTCTCAGACTGGGAGTGCAGAACCCTATCCCCCACTCTATGAATAGCAGGGCAGCACCGGGGCGATAACAATAGCAGAGGGTTTGGGTGTTCCCTGCATCACACACTCTGAGAGTTTAGCCTTTGGTTCATCCTCAGTCCCTCATCAAATATTTATCTGGCTGTCAGTCAGCAGCAGCAGCTCAGCCAGATCTGGGCGGATGTAGAGTAACGCTTTCCACAGCTGCTGGGTTGCCACGGTTGGATCTGCTGACGGTGGAGGCTGTAAACTCTGCTGTGGTTGGTATTGTCACAACATGAGGCTGCAGCAGTTAACGCGGCGTGTGAGAAAATGTGTTCATCGGATTTCACAAGGTTTTCCAGATTTCATGCTACTCCCAATAAAAACAGTTATGGTAAAATTATAGTTTTGTGTCAAAAAAATAAGTCACACATCTAAACTGATTGAAAATCCAGTGCACTGCTGTTTGTGTAGACATGCAACAGTTAATGTACAAAAACAAAATAATAAATATAATGTGGTTAGATGAGTTGCACAATTAGGTTAAGGCTTCTAGGGATTTCTCTCAAGGATTCAGGTCCAGATCAAGAACTGAGACCATATGTCTTTCTAGTAAAGATTATCCATCTTCATCCAATCCAGCATCCAAAGATGTTGGATTAGATGAATTAAACTTTTCCACTTATAGGAAAATGTAAAACATATATAAACCATGAAAAAAATGTATTTACTCTCTGGTACTAAAATAGTTTTTACATCTTATAGCTAACATTGCCCTTCCCAGTAATAACCCCAGTAATAAATTACATTATTATTATATGTGTCATTGTTGTACATGTACAATTATGATTGTGTATGTGTCAAAAAGGGAAAGAGCAAAAAGGGAAAGACATAGTATTGCTCCTTATTGCATTTTTTTATTTCAAATCTTTAAAGCCATGAAGCAAAACAGAAATGTCTTTTCCTCACCAAATGTGTGTGTGTGTGTGTGTGTGTGTGTTTTTAATCATCCTTTGAATTTATTTTCAGTAGAGATCCAGAGTCACAACATCATGATGGGTCTGCCCTCAGTTTCATTTGCTGCAGCCTATCATTTAATACTCTTGTTGTGTGTTTTTTGGCAACTTAATGTTTGTTCTTTGAATTTATCTCATTCACTTTGCCAAAAAAATGTCTCATGAAATGGGTCTGGTACCCCTCCCATTCACAGCCATTTCCACCATTACAGAGTGTTCAGAATCACAACATGGTGGTGGAGGGCTTTCTTCAATGACTCATACTGGAACACCCAAGAACAACGTTTCAAAATAAGCAAGACGGCTGTAGAATTGGTAATAACACCTTGGGTCTGCATGTTTTTTTTGCTTGTTTGTTTTTGCAGAATTGACAGCAGTCACTGACTGGTGTTCCTACACCAGTTCACCATCTTTGATGTCTTTTGTTTGCCTGTTTCCCTTTTCTGGTTGGTTTTATGCCTATCTAGTGGTGTTCAGGGGCAGTTTTTGTTCTCTGTCCATTATTACTGGCCCCTGGGAATCAAAGTAAAATCCAGAAGAGCCAGACTATGTTAAATCAAATCTGCATCTGATACAGAACCTACAGTAGGAAACTGAAACCCATGGGTTCATTAACTAATTTGAACAATAACGATGTCTGGGAACACTTGGATTGTCATAGTTTGATTTTAGATCATAGTAGAAAAAGGTCATATTTTATGTTTATAGTCTAAAATGTCCTTTTTGGCAGTTAAACATAATGCAAATTGCTATCAGTTGGTGTACTTTCTACCCCATTTTGTGATTTTTTTTTTTTTCATAGTAGCAAATAGGAAACTCGAGGTTCAGTGTCCACTGAATGCAGCACTTGGTTGGTCACCAACATCAAGGAGAACATCTGAAGGAAAAGCTGTTAAAGACCACATACAAGAAGAATTATCAAATTAAAAATAAGAGTTTTCAAGGGAAAGTAAAATTCCTTGTTTAGACATATAAATCAAACCAGATTGCATAAGGATGAGGAAAAAACAGCCATAAAGCAGGATGTAAAGTAACTCTCTGTACTTATTGTCGTGTTGTAATGTAGGAGCATAAATCTACTCGTTGCAGCAGAAGTGCCTCAAATTTCTGTGGCTGCCCAGAGAAACAGGTGGAAACCATACGTTCATGCTGAATCAGTGCTCATCTACCTCAACAATATTCCCCAAACAGTCTTTTTTTTAACCCATTTTACATTTCTAATCCTTTTGTAAATGAAATTTGTTACAGATAATAGCAAACTTGTTTTCCCGGATTCCTCCCTGTGGATTAATTTCTGTCAAAGAGCTCTCCTGTGAGTTTAATCTGGTTGAGGAAAAAGGATGATTGATGATGAGACAAGTAGAGAAAACTTCTCTCACAGCTCCCCTCCACCCTGCTTCTTTGTGCCTGTTTTGGGATTAGTCACAGGATACCACAGATATTAATGACTGCTTTTAAAATGAATATTACGTGTCATCAAATCCCCTGTTGCATGATTTAATTTCCACACCCCGGCACATAATAGTGGAAAATAAAACTGCTGGACCTGTCAGAGAAGCTGTAAGTGGTGTTAAGTCCCGTCAAACGAACAAAAAGGGAGAAAATATTTTTTCACAGGGTCCATCATGGCGATAATGTTTCAATTGACATTCTCCCTCGTTACACCTGAGACAGGTGACTTTTGCGTTGAGAGGATTATCTGTTATAGAGTTTGAAGAGGTTCCTATTGTCCGAGGCCAGGAATATGAATAACCAAAGAGCTGGTGTCGCTAACGGGGGAAAATGTTACCGGCCAACTGACACGAAGACCATGTTAGCTTATCAAAATATATGAATTAATAACACATTGGATGCAGCTTCCATATCAGAGCCAATTTACTTTATGAAAGCCTCCTATTGGCCCATTTATTAACAAGCGATTGAGTTTGACTCAATAATTCAGAGGATAACTGGCTCAGCTTAATTGCCGGTGGAGCATAAAAGATTCAAGGTGTCTCTTAAGTGCAGCACATCAGGTGCCACTTATAATGATGACAGATGGCTGTTTGTTGGGTTTGGTGTCAGATGGGAAGGCTTTGTCATATTCACACTTCCCCTTGTAAGGAGACGGATCAGGTTTTTCCTCCCAGAGCGATGCACAGTTTCTGTTTTTCATACGCCAACTGTGGATGTGGTAAATTATTGAGATACAGAAAACTGATGAAGTGGCAGCCAGCGCTCATCTGTCTGCCTGCGTCAAATGTTTTGTTGGCGTCTCTTTAAACTAAATAAGTTTAATGAAGTACTTCATGGAAAATGTCTCGCGTTACCAGCTCGACATTTTCACATCAAAACTTCGGGATGTGACGATGGTTTGAATTTCAGTCGTGCAAACAACGAAATGTCTTGCTTTGGTTTTTTTATTGAAAACTTTTCGATTTTTTTCTGAAAGCAGTCATTAAGTCTGTAATATATTAATTTGTCTGAACATTAATCTAACACAAATTGCAGAGGATTTAAATAATTTCAGTGATGATTTTCAGTGTAAAACCTGACTGTATAAAATATAAACAAATAGGATACAAATAGTAAGTATAGTGTGACCTAACGGCTCATGGAATAATATAAGTAAAACTATTCTGGAGGAAACTGGTGACAGATGAGTGTGTCAGAAGGGACAATCAATGCAAGGATCGGTCTTTACAAGCCATCTTTATGTCAACCCGTGACGCAAAATGTTGCATTTCTTTTTGCAAACTGTCAAACTTCGGTTTTACCTCACGACATTATATGAAGTTATCGCATATTTAATTCACCAGATTATAACATTTGGCAGATGAACAAGCACAGAATATATTTCTGTCTTTACACTTGTTAACATTTGGGGAAATAGAAAACAAACCTGAATGAGTGTGTCTACTTCAAGAAAACCTTTTCTCTCTATAAAAATCTAAGCAGAGCGATTTAGGTTTGCAATGTCACATCTGAACAAACTCCAGACCTTCGGTCCTTTTGGAGAGAGAAAACCAAAGGGAAGAAGTTTGGCTATAATATGTTGGTTAAAGCGCAACATGTCAGCAAAAACATTTCATACCATTGGTCTAGCACAGTGGTGGAGGGGTGATGGTCTGTGATCTAAATGACAACAAGACGTACAACATTATTTGTTAGCAGGGAAACCATGCAGTCACTGGACTTACAGTGTGCTCTTCCATACACTAAATTGGGTCGTAAGCCAGTCAAAGTCCAGACCATAAACATGATTGACAGGCCAAAACTTTGTCCAAGGACGTGAGACACTGGCATGAGAAACTTCAAAATGACTTCAATCCCCCAGAAGGTTTGTCAGTGTTATTTACTTTACAACCAGGTGTAAGGTCTCTGAGACACTGCACATTTCTGCAGTCATTTAAGAGTATGAGATCTCACACCGGAAGATTTTCTTAGTTTCAAGTGTGATGTCAAGAATGCTACGGTGTGTGTGTGTCTCTACATCATCAGCACCCATACCCTGGGTGGGGTTGGCAAAAGGGCCTTTCTGTGTGGAGTTT
>JBAMYA010000002.1:2402335-2424160 GCA_037176975.1 Arrhamphus sclerolepis | reverse complement strand
TCAAGACGGAAAAAACGTTTTTTGTGGTCGGATTCCACATTTCAGCTGATTTTCAGGAAAAACAAACCTTGATTTTTGGGGGCAAAAGGGAAGGAAAAAAAAAAAAAAAAAAAAAACATTCACACTGTTATCAGTGAAAAGTGTCCACTTATCAGCCAGCGTCTGTGCTGATAGGTGGGAGCATCACTGTTGGCATGGATGAATTGCATCTAAGTACCATTGATACAGAGGAATTTTGGAAACACATATGTTACACTCATGGAGGCCTTTTGTTTCAGGACATCTGTGGTTATTTCAGCAGCACAATGCCAGACCTCATTCTACACAACTTCCAGCAGTATGGCTTCTGAGACAGAGTGTTTGTGTACTTGGCCAGCCTGCCTGCAGTCCAGATCTCTGTCCTACTTAAAATTTATAGTGTGTCATGAAGGGGTGAACCAGGAAACAATGACCATGGAGTGGTGAGCAGCTGAAATCAAGAATTTAGCACTAATAAGCAGATTCAATTTTGAAAAACTGCCAAAGTTAAGATCCCAGGCCATTAAAGAATGTAATTAAAGTGTGATGCAACAATGCAGCAGAAAAGAGCACGATTGAACACTGCGATTATTAATTTTTCCTTCATATGAGAGGTTTGATCTGAAGGATAAGACCCCCCACCCCACGTACGGTTTCATTGGCTAGGCTCTAGTTGCCTAGCCGCAACCTGATTCGCTGACACGTGTTGATGCGTCAGAAGTTTAAAATTTCTGAAACCTTTGATGCGAGCAACAGACCCGACACTATGCACACAACCCACAATTTCATTTCGGCAACTGATGACATCACCCCATTCAAAGTCTACGGAAATGGAGGAAGATAATGCACGCAACATGTACGTGTGAACGCACCATTAAGGAAAGGAACATGAAAAGACATGGCAGCAGACTTTTTGAAGAATGGAAATGGCTGTTGTGTGAATGCATATTTCAAGAAGGAGGAGGAGCAGAAAGTGGCACAAGTTCAACAAGGAAGGCTGCTGTATCAACTTCAGGGAGGAGTTGAAGCAAAATTTGGATGGCTATGAAGAACTGCCAGGTAACTGGGAAACTACAGTAAATGTGTGAAGCAGATGAGACACACGATAAAGGTCTGGGAAGATCTGGAAGCTAGGTGAAGGTAACTGGTCACAATTGAGCAGCAGTACGGTGTCATTACAAGAAAGAGCATGACAGATCCAAAGTTTGTGGGCAGCGGGTGTCAGATGAAAAGCCCTGAGCCACATCTTGATGCCAAGGTGATGGATAGGTTGACAATGTTTCCGATGAAGATTGTAGATAACAGGGTTATCTGTGATGACATTAAGAGAGTAGTTGGAAGAAGAAAAACTTAGAGGTGAAGATATGCCCCAGAGAAAAGAGAAATAAAGGTCAGTCACAGCAAGACAGAATGTGCAAATGAAAGGAACGTTGGTGAAATGGTGAGAATGCAAAAGGTAGAGGTGAAGAACATTCAGGAGTTTGAAGTATTGGAGGCAAAGTTAGGTTTGATTGAGGTAGTTTTGAGTAGTTTCATTTTTTTTTTTCCAACATTGGTGTTTTTTCTAAATTATTAATGACGCATAAGAAAAAAAAAGCTATATCTTCCAACACCTTCCTATGGTCAGGGTTCCCTACGTGTCTCCAATTGCTTAATAATTTGAACACACTTAAGTCAGCTCATTAGCCGTGTGTAAAGACTTAAGGGGTGGGAAACACCTGTTCATTTGCTTAATGAACTCCCAAAAACACTGCACTTCATTGAAATACACAAAAATAAACATAGACATAGCATGGTGGTCTCAAAATATACAATTAATGGGACCGCAATGGTGAAAAATACATATCAGCACTTGCGCTTTTGTTAATCTAGCCGCACAGACAGGCTGCAGCAGCTTTCTTGGACTGTAAATCAAGTTTGTCCTCCCTATAGCCTTCCACTGGAAAAATAATGAAGGCATTCGTGAGGCCCGGGGGCAAATATAAAGGAATAAAATAAATATCTAAAAGAAACCATTTGGATTGTATTAATGATATTTCCGTGGTCACGCACAAGTGAGTGAGAGAAAGAGCTAGAGGGGAAAACGGCCTTTTTGTGCTATTTGGGCAAAACTGAAAGAGAAGCAACGCCGGTGTGGTCTGCTGCGCAGCGACAACATTTTTAAATTAAAACAAATTGCTGTTGCTATGTTGTTACTGAGCGTTCCTGCAACTCCTGAAACTGAAACTTCTGAAAGCACTTTTAGCTCTGTTTTAATTCAGAACTCCCTTTTCTTCTCCTTCTTTTAGAAACCTTCTGTGCCAGTTATGGTTCAATAATCTAAACTATTTCTTCTTCTCGTCTTAAATACCTCAATGGAAAGAGTCGTGCAGTAGAGGGAGGAATTTTGTAAAGTCTCAGGAAAAGACAATTTTACCACACTGGCAATCCCAGCTCACCTCCACTATGCTCTGATATGGGCTCATTCATGAAACTACAACTGCTCTACAAAACCTACATGAGGTACTTAAAGTAACATTAAAATCATCAGAGAATGTAAGATGGAAACCTTTATTATCAATACTGGTGACTTAAAGGAGGGGAGGGCTGTACTTGCTTATGCTCATATGTATTTGAATCATTATATTATCTCATATCTTTATGAGTCATCATATATATCTATATCAATCCTTGTCCATTTATTGACGACTATTGTTAGGTTGGTCACTTTCAATACTTAAGAGAAATGTAAACACCTGTGTTTGCTTCATGATTGAATCTTCTGGGGGGGAAACTGTCATTTGCAGTCATAATGCTGCAATAAACTTCTTTAAGCAAACACTTTCATAATTTCTAAGCTCAGTAGTAAAATACCTTGATCATAAATCGCTGCTTCACCAATTAGAGTTTTATTATAGACTTGAAGAAAGCGTAAATTAACAATATTTCCAAACGATCTTGCCTGCTTTTTGACATTATTTCTGTGTTTCTGCTCTTCTTATTCGTTCATGTCAGCGGCCCGTTGGAAACAGCAGTTTTACTGAGCTCAAAAAGTGAAATTTCACAAAAGGACTAGTTTACAAATGGTCACTTTTTGCAGAAAACACGCATACTGTAAACATAAGAATGGTCGTGTGGTCAGGGACAGTGGCTTGCACTGGTTACATTGTTAGCTTAGAGTTTAAGCCACAGACTGCTAGAAATACGTCAACACATTTGTCACAAAATACACCGAGAAGAGTTTAAGAATGTGTGAGTTGTTCAAAGGAAGTTCTTCATAAATGCAAATCTATACACGCAAATAATTATGTTCTGTTTGTAGTTTCAAGACATAAATCTTTAAAGAGGATCAGGGCTTTGCATTTTGCCATAAAGTGGTCACTGGACCATGGGACCCCGCTCCACCCTCCTATTGGCCTTTATGCAAATTCTTCTTTTTGGCGCTTCGCAAACAGTTGTGATCCTCTCAGAATACTGAACAATTTCCATCTATCTGTTTTGTTGGTACAGTTAAATGACTTGTCGTCTCTGTTTAGGAGCTTCGCTCTGCCAAACAAACCAGGACGAGCGCTGCTTTCTGTCCTCTAGTTGTGCACGCACCTCTATGATGACAGTGCACAGAAACACATTGGTAAGTCCCCGTGTATTTTTGCCAGATTCTTCTCTCTCGTGTTGTTTCTTTTTTTTTTCAGATGAAAATCAAAACATCAGCCACAACTACCTGTGAGTGACTCAACATGGATAATGATTTACAGACCCACGATGACCTTATTGCCAATTATAGCCACAGTTAAATGCTGCATTTCATCAGGCCCCTGCTGCCTAAATGCATGGGATTATTTGTGGATTTTCTGTGTCAATTCTACCTCATATATACCTTATATATATATATATATATATATATATATATGTGTGTGTGTGTGTGTGTGTGTGTGTGTGTGTATACATATTTGTATATATACACACATATATATGTATATATGTATGTATACACACACACACAGAGCATGCATGTGCACTTGCATAAATAAAAATTCATTTACATTAAACTAAATTAAATTGAGTATGCGTCCTTTAACCTTGCTCTATAACTGTTGAGTGGATTAATTGATTTAACTAGTTAATTAATTAACTTAATTTCCCTTTGGGGTACTGAATTCAATTGAATTGCCCTGTAGAGCTTCACATATAGAATAATATACAGAAAATTCTAGTGTTTGATAAACATTGCAATCAAACATGACAGTATCAATTATTCCTTCTTCTTACCTTTAGATTAACCCACCAGTGTCACTTAATTGTATTAATTTGATGAACTTACAAATCATCCCCAGCGTGTAGCCGTTTAAGCTGCACTGAAAAACTGGTCAATAAATGTTGACGTTTGTGGATAAAACTGTTTTACTCTGACTTGTAGTTGTGAAATAGTTGTTTCATCAACTGCAATTATTGTAAATGACACATAAATATGATGGAGAGACCTTTGCTCCTCTCTACTGTCTGGGATTTGAACAAAAACGCCAAACAGAAATCGAAATTCAGTTAGATCGCCAGGCCACATGGTCATCCTTTCACTGGTCTGTGCCTGCATGTTGTAACAGTCTAATTTAGAGCGCATGTTTTTCACACGGGACTTGCAGCTCCTGTCAACAGTGATCGATGTGCTGACTTTAGGATGGACTTGGGCCATGCAGCGTCAACCTCTGCCATTTTCCAGCACCCTTACCTCATACCACTCTGTGCATGAAACCCAATCACACAAACCACAAAGGACCATGTAAGGCATCTCACCCTTCCCTCTCAGTTAGTAATTAACCTGCCTCTCACCTCCCTGTCCAGCAGCGTCTTCAGAATAGCTTGGCAATCACCAGACACTTCACACAACAGACTGCACTCGGGAACTTGACCTCCATGGCTCCTTTTCTTCTTTTGTGACACTTTTCTCTGCAGCACTTCTCTTTTCGAATGATGGCAGGCTGCCACAACTCCCGCGCATGCACTGTCATCCCATTCTGTAATGACTCCATGTCTCTATAGAAATGACTTGACAGATCATTGTGAATTAGTAGCTACTTGTAAGTGATTTCACGTGTTATAAAACAAGGAAGAAAAAGCATCTCGATGTGCACCTTCGGCAACAGGAGTCAATAAATCACAGGCTTGACTCTGCAGAAATTTTTCTAAGTAAGAAAGCATTAAGGACTAAAATTTAGTGGATGTTCAGTGCAGGTCAAGAAATGGAAATAGACTAAACAGCCAATAAAAGCATGAGACCTTCTTTGGCACAGCTCATGACAAAAGCAGCCTTTAAATCAGATGTGAACAACTCTGCCTTGTTCATATTGCAGACTGTCTAGAACTCCACATTAAGAATGGTCATAAGTGTGAGTCTTTGGGGCAGTCCAGCACCTTTATTTCCATCAATAATTTCCTCCTCTTGGCTGATGACCGTCGAGACCCCAGAACAGGCTGGTTTTGATTAACAGTGCTGTGTACAATAAGTGAGGCCTGCAGCATTTGTGATGCTGTGATGGATACTCTGAAAAAAGTCACACCATCCATGTTTTCCACACTGGCCACATTGTGTTGGACGGAGAGAGGAATTCTAACGTCACCTCACATTATATCAGCACTTTCGTGCTTCTTAATATGATCCAGCTACTTTCCAACATGCAAGTTTGCTTACTACCAATCCAGTGGGAGAACATCGTCTGTTACCACCAGGAAATGACCCACGCACTGTCGCAGCACATTTCTTTCAAACATGCCAGAAAAGTCTTTTGATTTAAGCACTTCAGTGCTCCTCTGTGTCGTGCTAGTCGCTCATTCAGCTATATATTGTTGTTGGCTGAACCAGCGGGGTGGTGTTGTGGTTGGTGTCATGGTGCTTCAGCCAGACAGCCGGGGCTCAATTCCCCCTGACAGCCTTAGTCCACCCTGCTGAGGTACCCTTCAGGAAGATATGGAATTCTTTCCAGCTGCAGGGATGCAGCTCTGAAGCAGACTTCACTTGCATTCAGACTGACGTCGGCCACATGAGGGAAAAAATGCACACTGACAGAGCGCAGGACTGTCGGTCAAGAAAGAGGCTTAGCTGACGAAGAGGTAAAGGAACAAATAAAACCAATCCATGTGGTGGCATTGTGACATCGCATTTTTCTGTGGTTTAGCTGATAAGTAACAGCTCAGAATACAAAATAACTTGGCAGAGTCGTATATCCTGTTCCCAAGTATTTCCACTTAAACTGGACATCCTGGATCATTTTACACAGATTTCCAACCAGTACGTAAAAACAAGATAGGTGGATGGATAGATGGTTAGATTCAAGGGATTTTCAAATTACATTCAGGGCCGTTCTCAGTCTGAGAATCCTGCTGAGATCAAACTACACAGTATCAGTCCGACTGATCCGGCTGACGCGTGGAAGGAAATGAGCACGGGGTGCGATTTTTATACTGTTTAGTATGTTGTAAAACCAGACAGGACATCATGCTCTTGAAACATCTACAACCTAAATTTCAGAGGAAAAAAGTTGAAATTTGTGGTAAATGCAAATAAGGAAATAATACAGTGATTTTTACATTTACTTTGACATTTATTTCTTTGCAAAGAGTTTGTACTTCAGATGGCTTTTTCCCATGTCTCCCATTTAATCTGGGCTTGAGAATGGCACCATGAGTGGCTGGAGCAGTGGACATATAAACACACACATGCACACAGGTAAAACAACTATGCTGCACCATTGCCACCCAGAGTGAACCCAATAATTATTTCATGTTTTGTTCTCGTCAACATCATTTCTTTCTTGTCAGCTTAATTTCCTTTGGTAATATACATTTATTTTTCATTATGAACCTGCAACATGTTCCAAAAAATGTTGGTATGGGGCCAGTTAAGTGCTGATAAGAAGGCTGAAGGGAAAAAAAATGTTATTGCAGGTTATTGTAATGTGATTTGGTACAAATTTAGCATCCATGATAGGCTGAATCTTTGAGGATGAAAGATGGGCAAAAACAACTCTAATTCATCAATAGCTGTTCCAACCACACAGGTAAGGGAGTACACTGGGAAACCCTTGTCAAGCACTATGATACGGATATATATATATATATATATATCCACAAATGCCTCTGAAAGCTTAAAGCCAGAAATGGTTTCAACTTCTCTGGGCTTGGAGGACATCTGGGATTCACCATCACATAGATGGAAACATCTTGTGGTCAGACAAAGCTGTTTTTGGAACAAATGAGTATCATGTTCTCCAGACCAAAGACAAAAAAGACATTCATCCAGGCTCTGTGATGGTAGGTACGGGGTTGTATCAGACCACTAGCAAAGGTCATTAATGTCTCTGTATGGGCACCATTAATGCAAAAAAAAGTCAAAAATTTTAGAGAATTATATGTTTCCTTCAAGATAAATATTTTTCAATGATGGCTGTTTTGTTTTTAATTCAACATGTAAAACAACATTGGCTGGAGAGGGTTCGGGCACTGGACAGACTTACCTGTCCTCAAATTGTACTGTTGCACAATTTAAGACATGTTTGCAGAAAGAATGTGGCAAAATAAAAAAATAACTGCATGATCATATGGTATTCTCAATGCCAGAATGTCTTTAAGTTATACAGGTTGAAAGTTATCAAGTCTTGAAAGCTTTACGGTCTCAACTTTCGTTTTTGAATGAAATGCAAAAACAAATTAATATTATGAACTGAAATCAAAATCCATGAGGCGAAAAAAGGAAACAAGTTGTGTTCATGCTGTCTGGTAATGATAGTCTAAATAAATTTAAGAACCACTGGATTATTTTTAATTTGGACTTTTCAGCCTTACTCATCTACACCACATCTGAACAAAGAGTAATCTTTCACACACATTTGTAATAACATCAGAATTAAAGTTAATGATGTTTCATTTAATTTTACCAGAGCTGTGACCATATGACAGTCACCCTCCAGATCAGGAATAAGTTAAACACACCTGTCAGTGCGCTCATGCGGTGCCTCCACACCTGAACCATGTCTACCACCTACAAGGATACAGTACATGTGTCTAGACTCATACAACCTTTACATGTGCAGTCATTTATTTTCTCAACCCCTGAATATGTTTCCTCACTTGTAATAACTGCTGCGGCGATTTAGAATTATGGTTAAAAGGCTTTCAAATCCTTTTGGATAACATGAAAAGTATTCCTTCTTGATTGCTGAAAAGTTTGCATTGTGGAGGTGCATTGATGATACGCACTCTCTGAAGCGACCATTTCAAAAGACACCCAGTGGAAATATTCATATCCTTGTTCTTTCTGTTCTTTGGAAAGAGGCAGGTTAGACAGACCGCACATTTTCAACACAGCTGAACAGATTTTCCCAGTTTGAGCAGTCATCCCTGCAGGGAAATGAACACCTTAAGCCGTCACTCATGGATGTCAGTAAACATGGACCTGAGCGGCGTTACATGCCATCTTCACACACTATTGTTTCACCACTGAGGCTTGAACAAGAGACTCATTTTTAAGGCTCTGTGTTAAATTGATTTTCCAGTCAAATATGCAGTTGAACGTTCCACTGTGTCGCACGTTAAATGGGACATAATTTGTGGCAGACATCAACATGGAATTAACATATTTCCATATCCAAAAAGGATATGGCCTCTGTTATTACCAATAATGTTCAAATCACTTTGGCAATGACCATTTTAGCTCCACAAAATTGCAGAGCAATACTTTCCCACCTAAAAAAAAAATGTCAGTGGAACATTTACTTACACATTTTAGTCCCTCAAAGCACAGCTAAAACTCACAAGTAGCCTTTTAAAAAGGCTCTGTCATCGTTGAATAAATGCTTCTTTTTTCAGGGGCTTGTAATGAATAGCACTTAAGAAACTGAATAGCTCTTGTATCAGGTTTTGTATCTCAAGTATTTTGTTGAACAATGAGAGAAGAATCACAAAGAAAAAGAGACAGAAAGAAGCAAAGGTGAGTAATGATTTTCACTGTGTTTTTTAAATCTCTTCCATGTATACTGATCTGCCACAAAATGCTGTAACTCCGGTTCCGTCCAGTTCCAGCCTCTTTGTTGCAGCCTGGAACTGATGTGAAGAGAGGAGATTAAGTCCTCAGGTGCTGGATCGCAGCTGCCATTTTGTATATGACATCACTGTGTTTTCTTTTGACAAAGCAGGTCCTTTATCAAACATGATCTCGGTAAGCCTGCAAGTCAGAGGTGGTCTCAGTTATCAGCTATGAAAAGAGCTTGTTCATTCATCATCTGGAAAGAGACTGCCTCTGACGTTTTATAATGCACACTTGTGAGATGTCAGATGCCATCACAGCATCTGAGCGAGACAGATTTAAGATGAGATCTTCTGATTGCTATTATTCACACACACACACACAAAAAAAACAACATGACTGATCTGTAATGAAACTGAAAGCACATAAACCACAAAACTTATAATAATCATGTCATGCAGATAGTAGGGTGCAAATATTCTTTTAAAAATAGTTTTCATTCTTTTTTGTTTGTTTTTTTAGTTTTTTTATTTTGTTTCCATAAAGATATACCCTCACAAAGTGGAGCATATTAGCATAAACTGGCTTCCATCCTATAGAGTTGGATTCCAACATTAACATCCTGAAGCGCCCCTGAAACATGATCCACATCTCAGTAAGATTTTGTTTGGTTGCTTACGAGCAAGCATAAGATGCGCTGAAGGTTGGTTTGCACAATCTGTCCACAACAGGCTTTTTAGGTGTTGAACAAGGAAAATAAATAAATAATGGGAGGCAAATAAACACACAACAACGGTACAATCCCCTAGAATTACAGTAAAGGCATGTCTGTACAGGGGTAGGTGGGGGAGACGTTCTCTTTACTTTGCTAATAATTAAATGCCAAATGCTTTTCCATATTAATCATTCTTGTTTCAGGACTGACGAATTCTAAATAAAAGTTGCTGTGTTTGACAGGAATGCATTAATTAAAATTACAGGACATGCACTCAGTAAACTGCATAAGGTTCAGTTATCAATATGGACTTATAACAAGACAGCATTGACTAGAAGGAGATACCCTTTTATAAACGTTCTGTACACTTACAAAGACATTACTTAAGTCCTGTCAGCAGATTAAAATAGCAGTTTACTGACCCCCCCCCCCAACATGTATTCTGTTCAAACTCAAAACTTTCATGTCATTTTAATCCCATGTTTTTACTTCTTAACATCTAATAAAATTTAGGATTTCTTTTAACTCCAGAATGTTACTTGAAGTGGCATTCATAAACGTAACATTTTTTAATTTTCATTTCAATCCTTCATGTGTATTATCCACTGTGTATGGAGAAACTAGGAAATTCCTCCTTTGTTTTTAAGCATTTAAGTAATTTCTCACAGACTGGTTGACATTAACATCCCACCTTTGCTTTGTTTGTGCCAAATTGAGATTACAGTCACCTGCTTTGCTTTTTCTTTCTTTTTGAAACATGATAAAATGTGTAAAAGGCTGCATAAACATAAGGAACAATGTGTTTAATTTGCATTTCCCACCCTATCCCAACGTTTTAATCCGGTTTGTAGATATTGAACAAAAGCACTCATGCATGCCCTCTGAGGAGAGTCAGACTTTCAGTTTTCTGTTCCCCATGCCTCCCTTTCAGAATCTTTGCTTTTACTGGCAGGTTTTCTCACCAGACCAGCGGACTATAAATATGACCCCTCAAAATGCCCACATCCTTACCCCTAAAATAAATTGTGTGCCTCTCGGCTGGAGCAGACACATGGCACCTACCCGGACGGTGCTGTCTGTTTACATAAGCAGCAAATGAGACAAACAGAGTTCCAAATTCACAGTCTAAGAACACACACATACTCTTATGGACACCATCAGACAATTGAAAAGAGGAATGCTCTTTGGTGCCCTGGAACCTTAACCCAGGGCTCTGAATAAATGGATGCAATGGATGTGGATGGATGCGACTCTGGCCTGCAGCTCCAGTTGCTGCTGGCTGGCCCACTGCTCTATAATAGAGGGAAGGAGCCAGTGTGGGGACCAGGGGGACTGGAGCTCATCAAAGGGATTGACTCAGTCCTTCCTGCTCCTTCAGTGCTGTGGGTCTGGCACTCTGCACAGGTGAAAAACGGAAGACTGTGAGTGGGTAATCATGAGGGTGTTGGCCCTGCTCTGCCCTCACATAAAAAGAGAGCACATCCCACAACTATGGCCCTCTTACCAGCATGACATGTGTGGTTTCTTGAGACTGTCATCACAGATTCGGCAATGAGAAATACAGACGAGGGGGAAGAGGAAAGAGAAATATAAAAAAGCAGGACATGTGCCCAATGAATTCAAGCAAGAAGACCTCCAGAGGGGAGAACACTCTTTTGGAGGACCAAAATTCTGCAAATTTAAAGCGACAGAGTGCATACTAACAAACCGATTTTGTCTGTTTACTTCTGAATCTTTTCTGGTATGTGTAACCAAATGAAGAGTAAGCAAACACCCAAACCAACCAACACACAAAACGATTCATACGGAGTTACTGTGGAAACAGGTAGACAAATTCATTTTGACATAAATCCCGCTTGACCTCTGCCAATCTGTCAAAACCTCACCCTTCTCAGGCATTATCCTCACACTGATATTCTTTCCTTCCGTCTTTGGGGTGTTGTGAGCGTCTAAGCTGGAAACGGGCTGCAGTTATTTTCTTTGCAAAAACACCTGTCTAAACAGCAGCAAAGCCAAGGGCAAGTCTCGCCTGTCGGCACTGGTGACGGCTCTTGACAAAAATTCAGCAGAGACAATTCTTAAGACATCCACTCAGGCGAAACAATGCATGTGTGACGGAATGACCACAGCTGGAAAGACTCACTTGCCATTAAGACTCACTGTCACCTGAGAGAATATGAAGTGGAAGATATACCTGTGAAGAATACACTTCTTTTTTTGCTGTTTGTATAGCAGTTTTGAATAAACTTAATCCCTCTAAATACTCAAAAAAAAGAGGCTAAACTCAAGCCCTCATAGTTGCAAGGTAGCAACAAAAGGCTAGCTTACGCACGTGAGTAATGCATCTTACAACGATTTATAAGGTGTTTTGTATTATCTGTTCAGAGTGGCTTTAGATGCTGTTTCAGAGAAGATTTACTGAACAAAGACCAGGTGGCTCATTAGCTACCAGAGACTTAGCTTGCTCTGTGTAGAGGAGGATATCTGGGGTGCTCAAGTTTCCGTCATCATGCTTAGATTTCAACGCATGGATCTTGAATCTGTAAAGTGTTCATCGGTAACAGTCCAGTTTCAATCATCTGCTGCTCACATGACAACCTCAGGGGCCTCTTCCCTTTCGCTTTGTGTTTGTGGCATGGAGTGAAAAACTGCTGAGGTACCGAGGCCCAAATGTGGTAACAAGCTAACAAAGCCTGAGTAATGGGAAGGTCTGGACACGCACCTGGGATCATTATTAATGTAAAACTATCCTTCTCAAACTAGCCTCATTTGCTAATTCAGGGTTTCCGCAAGGTGAAACATATTTAAATTTTAATACCACCCAGAATGCAAAACAGTGCAATATTTTTTCATTGAAAGTGAAATCCATTTGATGGATGAAAGAAACAGTGGGTGTGATTTATTATCCATAATGGTATGTTTTTCACCAGCACAAACACAGATTGAAAAATGAAAATGATTACTTTCTGCAAAGGCACTTTCCAAAATTTATTCTTAATTTTCTGGAAAGTGATTATAGATAAAATGTCGGTCCTGAATAATGAGTCCCACAAATCACATTTTGCATTTGTTAACAAATTTGTTAACAAAGACCAACTTGAATTTGAGCTTCCAGAGCATCAATTCTGAAAACCTAGCAATGGCAGTACTTGCATGATGCTATAAAAACGGTTTCTGAAGGTTCCACGCAGCTGTTGGAGGAATACAGAAACAAATGGAGAGGTGTCACTGATTAACATCCTATCTGGTGTCTGCCAGAGACTCATAGCCCACAGAAACCAGTGACATCTTTGCATTTTAAATTTTCATTTTGAACATTCATTGTTAAAAAAAAAGAAAGAAAAAAAAAAGCTAATATTGACCACTGGATCAACAGTGTGTTAGGAAGCCAACAGAAACAATCAATTTGACTTATCATATGACAATAATGCACTTTTTAAGTTCCTCAAATTCAAAACCTCTGAAAATCTTAATTTGTGAACACTTAAAAGCATTGTTTGTTTTTTTCCCTCAACATCTCCTAAAACCCACTCTTGCCTCTAGTTTAAAGCAATGAAAGAGAACCTTTCATTTATATGAATGTGCCTGATGTACATTACAACTACTGTTGTTGTTATGGCAACAGTGGCAGTTCCATTCCCCCAAAAAAACCTCAAGCTTCTGTTTTGTTTTTTCCAAACTTGTAAGATCATCTGTGACAACACTCTACTACATTTCTTCACAACACTGACATAAAATATCCCAGGCAGATTACATAGATTATATATTCACATGAACATTAGACGTTTCTTTTTTATTTACAAACACCAAACTGTGTTGCTTTGTATTTTTGTGTACGATCTCCACAAGCACATTTTATTTACATGCTCAGAAATGACAGGACGCCTTCTGATGATTTTCCATCAGAGAGTAGAGCTTTGACATTGAGCACAATTGCTTTTATTGTACAAACACATTTTACACATAAAGCAGCTATTTTCTTCGATGGACACCGAGTTGAAACCCACCATGCTAACACGTATCATCAAGCAGAAGCTGTCAGTAATAAAAACACGTAAGCTGAAGAACAGGTTGTTAATATGGGCTAAATGTAGATTGTATGCATCATAATCATTGTCCAGTGCAGACTTCTGCTCTACAATGTCTGTTAAATCAGGTTACAGAGATAAATCCTAACAAATGTTGACCTCATCTCAATCAAGAGCTTCGCTTAGAGTCATATTCATCTAATTTCATCAACATAACATTGGAATTTTCCTCTAAGAGGAAAATATGTAAATCTTAACAATTAAAATGCATTATACATTCTTCAAGAAACATCTGAATAGCAGATGTTACTTTAAAGATGTCAGTCATTTTTGCATGGAACCTGAAGAATGAAGCATAGAAAATGTGAATCTTAATAGTTCACATCACATCACTGCTAGTGCAAGGCCCTATTTGGCAAATAGAAAGCAGAGATTCATTTGAGTCAACTACAGCACAGTAAAAATGTATCTTACCTTTCTGTAAAACTGATGAGCACCACGAGGCGACCTCAAACAATAGCATGAGAGAGCTTTTGGTTTCACCTCTATGTGAGTGCCATGAACTCTGCGTGATGTCAGTTTGCAGTCTTAAATGAAGACATGCATCTAACGGGTGCTAATTCTAATGTCTGTAGAGATATACTGACTTAATGAAACTAACTATACTTGAAGAAATATGCTTCTATATAAAAATGTGCCCAGTACCAGAGTGACAGATTACAGTGGCTCTCTTCCTTCTCAAAAAACAAGCTTAAGAATGCATATTTCAAATCACAGAAATAAAACAATAGCTGCACGGAAACTTGGAAAAATGGAGGTCCCATTTCATTTTTGGTGATCAACTGGGAAATATATGAACTACTTGATGCCACACAGTCTGTTCTTCATTCTATCCATACATCTGGCACGCAGACCACATTCTGAACACTTTTCATACAGCCCCCCCCAAAAAAACAATAATAATACTCCAACAGTTTTATATTGTTGTGTGTGTGTGTGTGTGTGTGTGCGCGTTTGTGTGGATGGAGGGCATCACTGCATCACACACATAGAGCTGCGAGGGGGGTTGACTGTCCTGGCCACCATGTCTTGACTGTAGTTCACAATATCTGCCTTCACCACACGCTGTAAAAGGTAGACAGACACATGAGAAGTTAAAACGCTGTCATAACAACCAATTTGTTTTTTAAAATGAACCTGTAGTAGCATCATCCACTCTTAATGAAATGTACAGACTGAGACAGTAATATGTACAAATGAGCTGTTCTTTATAGTGCTGAAGTCTTTACTGACTCACTGAACCTAATCACAACAGTTGGAGAAATGTGCTTCTGTATAAAAATGTGTCCAGTATCAGTGTGAGTGATTACAGTTGTTCCATTCCTCCTTTAAATAATAAACCTCAGCGAAATGAGATCTAACAAGTAGCTTGCAGGAGGACAAATCCAGAGACATGTGATAGATAACTCTGGTCTGCATGATCATCCAGAGGAAGGTAGAAGCCAAAATGGAGTTGTGTGTGTTACCATCAAGAACGTTTACCAAAATGCTGTCAACTGTAATAAAAGTCCAGCAGACAGAGGAGGTGTGATATGCTTCTATTCTATTTTTCTAGTCTACTTCTATTTTTTTCTTCCTAAAAACTCAAATCTAAACTACTCAGATTAAGATATCCACAACCACACTGCTTGCTTCATCTACAAAGCGGCTGTTTCCTCATTTCCATCCATCCAGCAGGTTTATGGCAGATCTACTGTGTAGCTATGGCAACGTACTTCCAGCTACTGAACCGAGCATATTTTGCTCTGCTGACTGTTTTCCTGTCTAATCGGGCCTCCATCTTGCGGGTAGTCCACCAGCTCAGCCTTCACAATCCTCTGAGCAGCGGACAAGTGGACGACGTGAAAGATGGAAAACAGAAAAGAAAAATGAAACAGGACAACGACAGAGGCATGGCAGAGACTGAGGAGTGAGAATGATAAAGGATGACTCATGAAATGATAGAAACGAACAACACAGAGGGAAACATAGCATCAACATCACTGCAAAACCAGGGGGAGATTTCTAAGCATTTTGAACGTGTAAGATATGAATTGGGATTCATGTTCTAGCACTTAGTTCATGATTAAATCATCGCAATTGAATTTGGAAGCAGCAAACAGTTGAAGATGACTTTGCACAATTAAATTCAACCCATTTCTGCAAAACCACCAGAGAGCAGTTCACATGGCTAAATACCAGGCCCTGGTTGGCTGCTTGATTAACGAGCTGCCGAAGCCTGGTGTCTGAGTCACTGAGTGATCTGCGGCCTCGCTATCTGATCCAGCAGACAGAGGACCATGACGGAGAGGGCTGCCAGGCAGATATAATGCTGTCGAGGGTTGTGACCCTTGTGTTCAGCTCTCCAAAAGTGACAGCTGATAATGAGGCTTTACTCGAGCCACGGCTACACCGAGAGCCATGACCTGCTCACAGCCTCATCTCTGCATCCATGAAACAAACTTCAAACTGTCTCATTTTTAGAAATGTCTATGCTTTTTTTTCCCCAAGGATAACAATGATAAACATTCTAGAGTTTATGCTTTCTAACTATGTAGATTTGTTTCTGATAGTTTAGGACTACTGGATAGACAAAAGAAAATATTTAAAAATATCATTTTTAGGTGATTTTAAGTGATATTGTGATTTTTTTGGTTTGTTTTTGCTTTTCTGAAACACAAGCAAACACATATATATACATATATATACATATGTACACACACACACACAAACACATACACTATTTAATATATATTTCAGAAAAGCTGCATTTTCTGACTGAACACAATATTTTCAGAGTGCTCGCGAATCAGTGAGGTTTTGTTGTTGACACATAATAATTTAACAATTACAGAAAAATTACATTTAGTACATTTTTTTATTCATAACTTTGGCTAAAAAGTCCATTTTTTTCACCCTTATTCAGATATTTTTGTGTTTCTCTAAACCGCTCCAAACTTTTTTCCTCGGTGTGTGAACTGGATGCAGCCTCTTACTCAGTCTGATTACTACAGATTAAAGCACTTTGCTTTACTGACAGAGTTTTCGAGGGAGGGCTGGAAAAAGAAAGCAGATAGACAGCTCCATTACTCTGTAGTCCTTTTTAGTCAATCAGCAGCCGTGTTGGTGATGGGAGTGGAGCTTGAGAATTCAGCCCGTCTTTCCTCTATATGCTCTCCCTTCTCTGGGGGTCCTGACCTCTCCGTAGCCCCCCAGACTCATCAACCACTAGCCAGCCAGTGTGGCTCCAGCCACTCATATCAGACCCAGGATTAATGTTTCTGGGGGAGGTGACCTTGTAAATCCTCCAGCTGCCACCACTGGGCATCTTGGTCTGACTGGCAAGCTTAGACTCAAGCTCATCCAAAGAGAGCAGTAGATAAACCAAATAAATCAGACACCCAATGCTGACCTCCTCACCCTTACAACCGCCTACCTTTGACCTCCGACTTCACGCATTAATGTGGTCAATGTGGTTTTATTTACAGATGGGCGGCGTCAGTGGCAGGTATACCATCACAGGAGGCAGACGTAACAAACTCATGTTTACACAGCAAAAAGTCCTTTACAGTGTGTGGTAACCTCAGATGACCTAACACACTCCTAGCGACCTCTCTTAAGTTCCGTCATAAAGCAGAGTGTGAAAAAAAAAATCATCAGATAAAAGTTGCTAGTTATCTACAAAGTACAAGATGAGGTTAATTTCACATCAGGGAGTTGCTATTTAGATAATGTGGTGAAAATGGAAAGACAATTTCTTGATGCCGTTGCACCTCACCTGGGACTGCTCTATTTCTGCTTTGTTTAGCTTGATTCCAAGAATTTCAGCAGCCACTTTCTGGAAACAAAGGTATACCTGGAGAAGAATGACCAGAAAAACAAGACAATTTAAGTATTCTCATCAGCGCTTCATATTTTCACCGTGACTTATTTCATTGCTTTATACTAACCGAATCCCCCGTCTTCGCTGAAACAAACTGACTAACGAGGCCGTTTTCTTGGCAGAAGCGCTGGTGTTTATCAGCCTTCACTGTCCTCATGTGCTCCAGGTCAACTGTGGACAAAACACAGCGTGACATGAAAAAAACTTTCAGAAGATGGATAGATAGATTTATTTGGTGGTTATACAGCACTCTCACAGGGTAAACTGTTACATATCAGAACATAAACAGAAAAGATGACTGTTTACACTCTGGTTAAGATGGAAGCGATCTGCCTTGCGTACAGGGATGGTGTGCATAAAGGCATGTGAAAACAAAGCGTATTTCAATTTTTATGTTGCTCTCATGCCTAATACAGATTTTACTGGTTCTAGCAGTTTTTTGTTGTTTTTTTTTTCTCCACCCCAACGTATTCATGAAGGGGGTCTGAAAGTGGGAATGATCAATTCTGTAGCCCCAAGCTTCCATTCCCAGCTGGTATTAAAGCTGGTGAAAGCCTAGAACAGTTGCACCCTGAAGCCATGAACCTCTACATGACCCGAAACAGAAAGACCAAGCCAGAGCTGGAGAAAAGCTTTAGAAACAATACACGAATGACTGAAGACTCGAGGCTACCCTCATAGTGAGAGTGTAGATGGAGAAAAACAGTTTGACTTATGGGAGCTCTCTGCCTTTAAGGTGGATGCAAGGACCCTAGATCTGGGACCGTCACCTGCACACTGATTTAGTGAGGACTCACAATGACAGCACCTTCCTTTTTAGCTATTGTGAAGATGTCCCTGTACATTCTACTCCTGTGCACTGATACAGGGAGGTTTGCTTATCTCTCCTTCCTCATTGTGGGGTCATGCTGGGGTCGCTAAGGAAGGTCACCCGGGGGTCTTGCTGCTGAAAGCAATAGCTTCGCTCTTTATTTCTGGCTTTGTGCAGGAAGGTGGCCACGCCCGGTATCTGGTGCATGCTGGTCTCTGTTAGCTGGAGGAGGCCAGGCTACTGTAAGGTGTTGCATTTCTCTTACTCCCCCCACCCTCTCTGAATTTTAGTCTTTGTGTGAGGTTTCATTGAAGTTGTCAAGGATTTACCCTATTCTCATGCCCCTTGATGTGTGTGTGTGTGTGTGTGTGTTTGTCTGTGTGAGGGGGGTGGGAATAAAGCTAAAGACAGAGAATGACAAATGCACTGGAAAGAAAAAAAAAATGTAAACACTACGATATTCCTACTTTTTATATATTACTTGAATGACATGTGACCCAAACTGCTAGAAGCCCAAGAGGGAAAAAAAAAGAAGAAAAAAAGCCCAGAATAATTTTAGTCCTACATGAATATTACAATCATCCCGAGTGACATATAAACATAAACCTCTCTGGGTAACAGCAGACACTTTTACAGCTACTCAGTGTCCTAGGCAGACTGTCATGTCTGTGCCTGTACATAAACAGAGCTGTCTCATAGGCGTCAGCACGTTATTAATTCTAGTCATTAACAGTGGAGGTACCCAGCATGCTACTAAAAGTAAACAGTTTTAATCCTTTGGATCCTGCACACTTGGGAAAAGTTATCCATCATGTGTCACAGTCAGATTAACCAATATTAGTGTCATAGCTCGACATCTGAGGGAAGTACTGTCTTGCATTATTGTTGTGTAAAAGAAAAAAAAAGAAGAAGAAATAAATAAAAATATGAAATGCTAAATGTAAAATCTTATAACTAACTTTGTAAATGAATATAATAAAGAATAAAGTAACATTAAAGTAACAAAGTAATATTTCCCCATATGGTGTGGGTGAAGAATTCATCTGTTTATATCTCTGTGTTATAAATTCTATATACTTTATAGGGGTGTGCCAGAAAATTGATTTACATAAGAATCTCAATTCTCATTTACTACGATTCAGAATCAAAATAAAATGTCCCAAAATCAATTTTTAAAAAATAAAAAAATAAAACAAATCCACTGGCTGTCAGTATCCATTTTGCAACTACGTGGGACGTCCTGACGTCATCACGCGGACGGTTCTGGAGCAAACGCATGCGAAGAGGAAACTACAAAAATGGAGGAAAGAGAGATTCAACCAGCTTGTCTTTGTTGAAGGCAGAGATTTGGACTTATTTTGTTTTTTTACCAAATGCCCAGGAAGACCAAGCTTAGTGTGTAAGGTTTGCAAAATGAAGATTAAGCAATTCGGGAACACCACAAGTAGGCGGGCTCACATTACCAGGTATCACCCGGACTTAAAGGGCAAAGACCAGAGTCAGTCACCTGCAGCAGACCAACACACACTGCAGTGCTTCACCAAACTCTCTGACAACTCCATGCAAAAAAAAAAACAACAAAAAAATTAACCAGGTCTATCGCCTGCTTCATCGCCTTACGACCTCACAGTGCGGTGGAGAACGAGAGGTTCATCTGTATGTTGCAGTCAGCAGAGCCAAGGTACACCATACATCAAATTGTTTAAAATTGAAAATCGATTTTTGAATTGAATACTGGCCCCAAAAGTCAGAATCGAATTGAATCATGAGAGAGTAAACGATTCCCAACTCTAACACTTTATATTCTATAAGAATTTTGAACTCCCTATGGGCATGAACTGAATATAAATGAGCTTTTTTTTTTAATTGTCAAATAATGTATCTCTGATTAACTTAATCCCTAAAGAAAGTTGAATAATATTTTTCAAATTTAAGCTTGGTACAGTAGAATTTTCACTTCTTAAAAGCAACTGAAGTTTGTTGAACTAAAAGATGGAAACAAAAAGCAAGAACCTTTAATGGTTGTAATTCAACCAGTATTGATGTGCTACAGACTTGGTTACTTGCTATAATGTTCAGTAACAAGTTGTTTTACAGTTACAGATGTTTTGTTTCAATTTCTCTACAATTATTGACAGCAAGGTTAATTTAATGATGCTATACAACTGGAAGCTCCAGGACACATAATAAATGGACTATTGACTACTGAATTGAGATTACCTTGTCAATAAACCGTTAATACAAATGGTTGAGAAAACAAGAGTATCCTAACTTTTGCACGTAGTTTGTGAATAACTGCAGTTCCTTTTAGTCACAGAATTATGCTGAAGGTTGGTCTACTACTTCAGCTCAAAAGAAAATTTCAGCCTGTGGCATCTGTCTGTGTAAACTGAATGTAAGACTAATCCCACCATTTTAGTGTTTTGCTCCATTTTTCTCCCTAATGTACCCATTTCTACTTATCAGGTCTGAACCATCTTCCTCCAATGATCTGGTTTTCCTCTGTTTCTGTCAAACTGTACATCAGCCTAACAGCCCCTAGGAAGTAACTGCAATACGAAATAAACTGTTTAGACCTCTGGGCGCAAAAGATAGTAGATGGGATCATCACTCGTCAAGAGCAATGGCCCTCCCTCGCTCTGGTCACCATCAGTGTTTATTTAAAAGCTCTGCCTATCATTAGGCTGAATTACTAGACAACAGTTAGAGATTAATATCTGGTGGATGAATTGGGCTTTTACCGTAAATAATTGATTTGTTATTGTGGTGACCTATTAAATGGGAGTACAACCAAATAAGAAGAAAATATGGATGTTCTCCTCCACAAGTTGGGGTCTATGTGGAAGATGGAGTAGCTTCTTTGTGGAAAGAATCCTTTCACTGGCAGACCTGATTATCCTGAAACCAGACAGACCTGGAAGGGATTTTTATGTCACTTGAAAACCTCATATTAATAAGAAGGCCTGATTCTGTTTGAATTGACCCGCCAAGAGCATACTTTTATCCTCCATAAAACGATAATCATCAACTTTCAGTGATTAACTGAAAAGCCATTAATGATAAATTTCATCATTATAAACATAAAGAGACTGCATTTAGATGTTCAAAATGTAAAAGCACTTGGTGACCACTGATGGAAGAAAATCTATTCTCTTTTAAAATGGAAACTCACACGAACCCAGCTCACCATTGTTAGCAGGTGATCCAGCTGCATCCTGATATAACTCAATAGATAGAAAATATCACAGATACTCTCTACTTTCAAATACCATGCCTTTCAATATTCACCAATTTGTACATTTTTCCCCCAGGGAAGATAACGCAGAAGAATATAAA
>JBAMYA010000002.1:2352732-2401521 GCA_037176975.1 Arrhamphus sclerolepis | reverse complement strand
TGTATGTATGTATGTATACAGATACATATACATTTTAATTTTGAAATTATAGTTTGTACAGCAAGGCTGAAGCTTTAATTCACCTTTTCAAATAAAATGATCTGCAAAGTTTCATGAAAATATCTTGTCAGCTTTGCATAATCTTGAAAAGAACCAGATAAGCAAACAAACGTCAGCAACAACCAATCAGGGACATTTCCATTAAGTGTTTTCTTTTGAGAAAAACCCAACTCAGAAGCTGGCAGTACGGCGTACATTATGCATGACTGTAATGACAAGTAGGAAGAAAACCAAAACAAAAATCTATTTGCCTTGGCTATAGAGGAAAGAAAAAAAGATATTCAGAAATATATGTTGTGAGTCTATACTTAGACCATTTTTCCTGTGATCATTTCACGAAGGACGTTTACTAGAAGCAGCTGTAAATATCTTCAATGATCCAGTAAGAAGTCACATATGGACACTGAATATTCATGGTGGATGCTCAGATTCTAGGAGTTCACTGATACGTGCTGCCATGGCAAAACAATAAGCTAATGGGTCTACATTGGCTAGCCGAGCAGAAATCCGACACTGCAACTGTGTAATACTCAGTAGGCTTTTTAAAAATGTGCTTTGATAACAGAGACACCTACTTACTGTTCTGCTCAGTCAGCTGCTGGGCACCACTTGGAACAGTTTATTCAGCACCAACAGCCAGCGAATAAGCTTGACATAACACAGTTAATAGCTGGCAGGCTAGTTTTAAGCTGAACAGCAGTTGAAGTGTTGGGGAGTGTGAGGTCGGAGGGTGGAATGTGTGAAGTGTGAGTGTGCGTCTGTGTTTCTGTGTGGTAGTAATGGATAATTGTGTGTGCAGTAAGAAACTGGGAGCGCTGAGGGGTCATATTCTATTAAGTGAAAGTTACAGGGTTGAGCCTAATCAACCCCCGGGGAGAACCTATCACTTCCAACATTACCTCACACTGTGCCTTAAAGAACCTGTTATGCGGTTTTGCCCCAGTTTCACCAAAATGACGACAATGAATCTATCTAGCCTGTACAGTGAGGGCAAGGGCAATCAAATCCAATCCAGCGCCTAATGAAATTACTTAACAATGACTGTCTGGGTCAAGTATCCGTTTAAGTCTCCTGTGCCACTAAGTGTAAAAACATCCCAGAACTATACTGCAGCTGAGATATTTAATAACACATAGTGAACCTAAACTTTTGCTTTAGCATTTAAATGGTAAACAAAAAGTTCTATTCTTGAATGGTCATTTTCACTCATAAACATCAGAGAATCTCTGGAAAATTAGTCTGAAGTTTATCCTGCTGTTCACAGGGAGATTCTTTTTTAATGATGTATTCTCACAATATGAATATTCCTGTGAGGGACTTCAGTAAAACACACAAGAGGGAGGACAGAATGCAAACAATATATTGCTGAAATGATGCTTATTGATTACAACATTTCATGGATGGCAGCTTTATAACCATCTAAAATGTTGACTGTTTTTGTTATGAAAATATTTATGTGTTTTGGACTTTCTTGTAAGTCTGTACACTTTTGCTGGTAAGTAAATATTCAGATGAATTATATACTGCATACATATAGTGGCATCCCTTTTTTTCTGGTGTTATTGCATTTTCAATTTAGCTACCAAATAAACGCCGATAGTCATATTTGCTGGCCATCTCTGTCTCTATGTCAGCTGCATTATTTTTTTTCTTTATTTAATCTGGGCAAACTTCTTTCAAGCACATGTAAAAACTGTAATCTTGCTATCATCTCAGCACATTAAAAATGTTTAAAATCTGCTGTATTCCTAACAAAATCTGAAAGAATTTATACAAAGTCAGTTTTTTATCTCATTTACTCATTGATACATGAAAGATGCTATTCCTTCCAAAAAAACATTCATAAAATATTTTCTGGCTTTGTCATATTGGGGCATGACCCAGTGATACCTCAATGCAATAAGTGGTTACATAATACTCACAGTAACTTTATTGTAGTAAAGTACTCAGTCCCAGTCATTTTTAACACATTTCTTATATCTCTACACCAAACTCTGGGGGGAAAAAAAGACAAAAAAAAAAACACGAATGCAATGCAAAGCAATACTATTAAATGTCTTTCATAGCAAACTACAGGAATCTAGAAAAGCAATAGAATATTTCCTTAAACGTCTGACAGTGAGCAGGTAAGATTAATTGCAAGTGGCATTTTATTTATCCATAAATTTTCTGCTACAACATAGAGAGAAATGCTTGCCAGTTTAAAAAGCCAGTGAAAATATAAATCGTTCTGTGCGGTGCCTGATTGAATCAGACACTGATTTAACTTTCATAGCACAAGTGGCTAATAAAACAAAATGACTAGCAGATTTTATGTGTAGCATTTAAATGTTTGAGTCCAACTGCTTTACATAACTCAAAGGAAGCTGTGGCATTTGAAATATGACGAGCATGATTACTATTAACTTGCACTGAATACTGATCATACAACATAATATAAACTTTTTTTTCCTCTCTTCAGAAATAACTGGTTTGTATGAAACTTTTTTATTTTCCTTAAATACTAAACCATTATTTAGAATTCATATAACACAAGATTTCATTTGCTCTTAACAGCATGGATATGGTTTATACTTTGCAATGTTTTTTTCCCCTAAGGGCTGGAACATTTCATGTAGTGCAAGCCATTTTGAATTCAAAATTTATTCAAATGTATTTCACATAATAACAAAACAATGTTACTGCAGTATAGCATAACAATTTTTTCCTGGCATCAGGTACAATACATCTTAATCTAAACTTGTGGAAGAATTATTAGAAATAACAATCAGTAGATGAAAGCCTGAGGGTAAGTTGATAATATTATCTGGACTTTTCCGAGTGAGTACAGACAGATGAAGTGCTGTTAGTTAGCCGGGTGTTGTCAAGGTGAGCGGGGCCCGTGCAGGAGTCCTTGGGGGGTTCCTGACAGAGACAGAGCGCTCTTTGTGCAGCGGCGCCCCTGCCCCGGTGGCCTGAACAGGGCCTGGACCGTCAGGGGACTCGCTTTCCACTAGGTCAGAAGTGTTCTGTCGACAGCTCATTGATCACAGCTCATCTTGTCATTTGATCGTTCCTTGTGAAACGATGTGCAGACACAAACACACGTGCAGACACAGTCAAATACACACATGCATTCACACTTTAAAACATAATCGGATACTCCACAGCAGCCAGTAAACTATGTGCTTATATCCTTCCTGGTCAGGGAATGTTTAAAAAAAAAAAAAAAAAGTGTCCAGCAGTAGCTCTGCAGACAGGGATCAAGCTGGAGTGCTTGGCTGTCACTGGTATAGTAAAACATGAGGCCGAAGGCCCTGCAGGCTGGGTTAACGGGCTCCCAGGACTCATGAAAAGTGAACAAAAGGCCCAGTTCTGAGCCGACCGCACAAGACGCTGCCCAGGGTTTCACCGGCCATGTCCTCCAAGCTCTCCTGTTGCTGTTAAACTAAGTGGACTTTTATGGGAGAGCAGTAATACTTGCCTCTGTGAGCCGGCAGCGTAACTATAATAATTAAACAGAGCATGGGGGAGTCTTCCCAATTGTATGTGCCGTATCACTTTAAATCTATTCATAATTATAAGGTCTTGGATGCGGAAAGATGTGTCAAAATGGCCTGCATACACTCGCCACATGAACCATAGCACTGAACCGTAACATGGAAACATTTCTGCTCACAACCGCCTGAACAAACATCTTCCAAGTTAAAACTTAGAGCAGAATCAAGCTGCAAAGATGTGATGCGATATTTCATACCAGAAAAAAATACATATGGCAAAAAAAACCTAAGCAAAAATTCACATACATTTTTAATATATGCCACATCCACATCAATAAGTTATTTACTCAGTCCTGTGTCAGCAAGGCCCCTTCCAGGAATTCCTCCATATCAATGTTGTGGAGCAGCGAAGAAATAAAGTATAGCCTGAGTGTAATGAGGGTTCCAGGCTGCACTCCGGTCAGGTGGCTAAGCTGTGCTGTGAAACTCAAATGGCCCATGACTTACCACACAAGAAGGCATTCGAAGACTGATCATCTACTGCATGTGCAACAATATTTGCTTTATGGATGGCTAAAATGAATGAGGACTTTCCATGTTTCGACGGGCATGAGAATCAAGAAAGATGAGTGCAAAGACCACAACTAGGTCAAAAGTTGTTACAATTAAATCTTAGTATTTGATTCATTTAGTAAGAACTGCCAGATTAGTTTTGCTCCCTGTGTGCACTACACCCAGAGCAGATAAAAGAGTAATTTAAAAAATGGTAAATAAAAAGAATTTCTTTATAATGGTGAATGGATATCTGTACAGTTGTGATTTTACACTGACTTATCAACCGCAGTTTCATACTGCTGTAATTCTTTACTCATCTGTCTGTAACTTGTAACCTGAATCTCCATTTCCCATCTTTTCCAGACTTACAGACGGATAGCAGGCTACAGTCAGTGTGGTTAGTGAGACCATTTGATACACAGTCTGAGCCTTTACCTAGTCTGAGCCTTTACCTTAAATAAAATGTTAAGAGAAACAGGAAAGATTGGATTTGCTGTAAACTGTAAACATTCCAGGGTTCAATCCAACCATACACCGTGCCTTACTGGGTCTATATACTGTATATATAATGTTTTACAGCGTTGAACCTGTGGTCTCTCTACCCACAGTGCAAAACAGACACTGCTGACGTGTTCATCCCTCCTATCTGGGGAGGGGTGAAGGTGCCGGGTAAGAGTACTGGGCTTTTGTCCCACCACATGTCTATTGTGGCTAAACCTTTCCCTTGGGGGCAATTAGGACCTTTTAGTTTGTTGTAAGAGGACCTAAGTACGAGTGGGTTGAGCCAGGAAAAACATTTTTGAGCTAAACCAAAAACAGAAGCACATTGAGCTCCTCTGCACTCCTGGACTTCTGAGCATCTCTCTATTAAGAAATGTGCAGACCTACACTGAACAGACAGGAACTGTGGCAGCTTTACAGGGGCAGAGAGGTGACAGGGTTGAGAGAGCTAAGGAGGGGGAGACTTCAACTCCACCCAAGGCCGAGCCAAGAGGGCAAACAGCTCAAGACCAACAATGTTGTCGGGCAAGGACATGTTTCTTGGGAACTCTAGAGTTAGGGGATATCCATGTTTCACTTGAACTTTCACATGACTGGATAGAAATCAGGGTAGAGAGAAGTGCCACGGGTAACGGTATGCTGTGAGATCTACCGTAGCGTGCTGAAGGCAAACACATGCATGTTGTTTGACACAACAGAGACACAGAGCCAATGAAAAGATATAACTGTAAGCAAGAAAGCTAGAGTAGAGGTATTAGCCTACACACGTGTGAGAGATAAGCAAAAGGAGTAGGTATAAGTGTATGACTGAAAGACTGTTTGCTCAGTGATGGAAATGAATGCACAAGTATGTTTGAAAGATGGCCAAAGATAGGGGCTCGGCTAAGAAAGAAAGAAGGAAAGAACGGGAAAAAAAGGCAGGTAAAACATAATTGAAAGTACAAATTCTCTCCTTATCTCACTGCAGAGAATAGCTTTTCCCATGGCAAGCCTGTGGAGATCACCAGTGAACAGTGATAAAAACACTGAGCAAAACCTCATGAGTGATGAGGAGGGGTTAAGAGAACTGAACCCATTTAAGTCACCCAAATAAGGGCTGTACAAGCCAATGATAGATGCGCCATAGTTCTTGAGGGAAAGAGCACTGCCAATGGGAAGGATGAAGGGTGGGGAGTGAGCAGGGGTCCTGTGATCACCACTCAATGAAAACAAATTGATTTGATGTACGACACATGCTTAAAATCTAAAAAGAAATGTGTGCACTGATTTAAATTTTTTTATTTTTTTTTTTAAAGTTACATGAGCTACAGTATTTCAATGTAAATATAATAAGTTCCAACACTAAGATGGATGCAAGATATGAGATGAGGTGCATTTAGAGTGCCACACACACACACACACATATACAAGATAAATATAATATTAAATGTATACTGCGGCACACTACCACAACATGGTTCTGTACAAAATAACATTCGTTACAGAGAAGAGTTACATCAGAAAAGGCAAGGAAGTAATACTTTTTAATGTTATTATATTACTTTCTATAGATGTTGCCATTAAGCTTGTTAGGACCATTTGAACATTACATAGAGCACTTTCTTAGCTACATTTATATTACATTATTTTTTAATAATATAAAATCATGGCTCCTCAATCAAACTTTCTGTCACTGGTTCTGATCACTGTTTGCTGTCTATTCGTATTTTTTATAGTTTTATTTCACAGTAGCTTATTGGTTTAAGTTGTGATGTGGTTCTGTTTTACAGATACAGACAGATACAGACTTCACTCTATAATTTTATTGCTTACTCATGATTACATATATGTACTAGTAGACGATTGCTTTTAAAGTGTGCTATAGTATATATGTATGTTTCTATGCTAGTTTGGATACCACAGATGAAAGCTAGCCTTTATGGCCAGTTCCCAGTGGAGAACAGGATGGTCCTTTTTGGCTTTGATTGACAGCGATGAGTCAGTACAACAATCTTTGCTTTCTAAGTCATATCAGCATCTGGCAAAACCTTTTACACCTAAACCAAAAGTGAATAGAACAAATCATGGGACCTTCCTTAAACTGACGCATGGTAGTTTGACGGTTGGAGGTACCTGGTCAAGATCATTCCTGAGGGCGATCTTACTGGTGACCAGCTCATGAGCCAAGTCATCATTCTCCTGTTCCAGCCTCATACTGGCCTCCTGAAGACGGCGGTTCTCCCTCTGAACACACACAAAGCAGCACATACCATCATGTTTTGCACTGAAAAGAACACTTGATATCGATAAAATAACCTTTTAAAAAATGCTTTTTTTTCTTCTTTTTTTTGTTCTATGCCAAATCTAATTTTACTTTCACTTATGCAGTCATGAGAGCTAAATCCAGACCTCCTGCTTGCACACCCACAATATCTTATAGTCCCCGTCCCCGCTGTTGACCATTAGTGGAGTCTTGTGACTACAAATTTGCCCGTCTCACATGACAACCTTGTATGTCCATGATCAAACAGTTGTCGTGGTTGTGAGCAGTCATCTGACTCTGATATCCTGTCACTTTCACGATGATGACATTTTCTAACCCCACTGCAATCACGTGTCTGCATGAACGTACATAGACGAGTATCCGTGACTAGATTGAATACAATAAGGACTTGGACTGAACTGACAGAGCACTTCTCGTATAACATAAGCTCCTCTAAACATCGAAACAGTGAGAAAAGGCTTGAACTCCGACAACAGCACCAGACCTGATGAGGTGTCATCAGTGAGGAATGTTTTAAACCAACTACCCCTGCTCCTCCGCTGTAGTTGGTATGCAGCTTTTCAGATTAAACAAATCACTTCCTGAGAGCCGAAGAGCGATGACCAGCACTGAGAGCCTTTGTTTTTCAGCCATCTATGCGCCGTTCAGTTTCATATGAAAATCTTAAACTACTTTAGCCAAAGAGGTCAAATCTTACCAATCACAAAACAAGCCAGATTCCCAAAGTCCTGTATCCAGGAGTGAGCATTTGAGAGCTGTAGAAATGTAAATAAATAAATAAATAAAAGTCTGTGCGAAGTCTTTCAGAGTAAAAGCAGCTTACTGAGCGTCTGTCCACAGAAACAACAATGTTCTCACATCGAGCGTTCAGCTGACCTCCCTTCACCACATGATCCTGACACTTTCACTTCTCCATCCGACACATCCCAACCTCACTTTCACGATATCCCGTGTTTTCTAACTTTTACTTTCTTTACTGGAATCTCTCGAGCACATCTACACCTTGCTAACAGAACACATGCCACAAACAATACAGAACAAAGAGTACATACCAAAGCCTGGAGTATGAGACAATAAAACTCTGAAATTACTAAAAAGATTGCCTTAAATTAAAGTATGCACACTATCAAAAGTAAAAGTGGGTTCCCGTTTCTTCTCCTCTTGCTCCGTAACAAACACTTTCCTCTCCCACTCTTGAAAGCTGCTTGGTCAAGTCCAACATCTTATCTCCAGCAGAGGCTTTCCTTCCTTCCTTTCCTCCAAAAGCAGTTTATACTCCAACATGCTTCCCCTGTCTCAGGGGAAATGGCTACATGCAAGCCTGTTTGGTTTAGATTACCAATTTAATGGCTGTGTTGGATTAAGCATCGTCCTTAGATGAGTTACAACTGTGAAACGATGATGATTATCCATCATACATGCCACCTTCCACTGCTTAATGCACGGCTCAGATAAAAACATTAGAGACTTTTTGGAGAATAAGCTTAGACGGGACTTTCTCTGGAGTTGCTTCACTGGATTAGGATTTTCTGCCGGACATGGAGTACACGTCATTCATACATCGTCTCAATCTGCAGTCCTTCTAGGGTTTATCTCGAGAGCCTTCTGAAAAATGAAGGCAACCAGTCAACAGCGAATAATCCGAACATTATTTAATCCACAGTTACAGTCAGAATTTACTTCACTTTTAAACAAACCATATTCAGATTCTTCTTATGATAGGATGCAATTACACTATTGAGCTGGCTCCATCAGCAGCAGACTGCCAACCACAGCTGCTGCTCATCCATGTGCTCTCTCTGGCGTGTTAACTACGCTGAAGCACACCTCCTACTCTGCTGAAATCAACTACAAAGAGTCCTCATCACACTGGTTTGCGCTCGACAAACAAGGCGCGTCTCACATGCGTCATCGCCAGCAATTAAGTGTGTCATACACAGGGAATCACACAAAGATAACATTCCTGAAAAAGCTGTTATATATGGAGTTGTTCTCAAATGTAAACAAAAAGCAAACAGTGGAATCTGCTAAAAGTAAACTTGTTTCAAGACTGATTTTTACTTCAAGACCCCTTGGTAAAAGAAGAGAGCAACAATGTTTGGAGGACATTGTTACTGTTCTTATCTGAGTCATGCAAGCTGATGCTGTCAGGCGTTCACATGTCACAGCAGCTCAAAGTTTTATTTTCATCTGAAAGATTGTGTAATTACTTTTGGGGGTCAACAAGCCAGGTTTCATCTGGCTCTTGAGGTCAAAGCAACTTTGGACCTCCATCCTGGTCGTCTTTTGCATATCGCTTTACTGCATGACACACGTTGGCAACAGTGAAACCGGCTTACAGAAATTCAGCGGATATCAAGGCAGAGGTGACTAAGAGACAGAAAAAAGGAATGATGGAAAAGAAGAGTGACCACCGAAGAGTAACATCTGCAAAAGAGACAACCTTCATGCTTATGGGCGGAGAAGCTGAGCTAAAAATCACAAAAGTTCCTTTGTGCGTCCCTTCACCTGTTTTTTTTTCTTTCTTTCTTTTATTTACCGCTTGAAGAGGAGACAAATCTGCAGCTGAAAATGTCAAAACTGTGGAAGATTCAGCCAAAAATAACTGTTACAGATGTTGATGTCAGCAGCGATGAAAGCTGACGGAGTCACCTTTCAAACCAGAAAATATTCACGAGAGGCAAAACAAAGATGTGCTCACATGACATTTCTAATCTTAGAAACGTGTTCATTTTTAATCAAAAATCAAAAATAAATAAAAGCGTCAGTATCTTGTCTTTGCTGATCTTTCATCACACATCCAAAGATCCAGCTGCTTTTTCGTCATCTTAAAAACTGTGTGTGACGAATTATGAAGCTTTAGCCTACAAGAGAGGAAACTGCTTTCACATAAATCCAACGCCTGCAAGTGTACAAGAAAAAAAAAAAAAAGATGTATGAGTGTGTATCCTACCTGGTATCGGTCAATGGGGTCTTCTTGTTGCAGTTGGCTCTCTCTCAGCGTCTGATATTCCTTCTCGAACTTCTTCAGCTTCTTGGTTGGAACCTGAAAAAGTTATCGATATTAATTACGTGATGAAATGTCAGCTAACTGATGCGTCAAGCAGTCAATGTGAGTTCATCCGGTCCTTTTGAGCGGTGCTCATTAAGTCCACGTCTCGTTTCTCAGGTTCGTTCACTTAAAACCTGCAGACCAGCTACTTCTCATAGCCTTAACATTAATCTCTTTATTCTCACGCTTTATCAGCAGAGTCAGAGGTCATAAAAGTGATAAAATAAAAATAAAAAAAAGACTACCACTGCTACTGCTTCCTCACTCAATACAATGACGTTACAAAAAACCCACAGCAGATGTTCACAACAGCTCTTCACAGCATTTCTATGTATAAATCATCAAGTCATCCTCATCTTCAGAGTCCCTCTTACACCTCACGCTGGGAGCTGCAGGACCAGCGTGTCAAAGTGAGTTGGTCATTTACTCCTTAGACGAGGGCCAAAACAAGGTGAAGACGACATTTACGAGGGAACTACAATGTGACCTTTTCACAATTCAAAATAACTTAATCACTCCACTGGGAACTATATTTGTGCAAATGAATGAGTCTGTAACCCACAGCTGGTGACAAACAAGAGAAGACAAGAAGCACAGCTGTAGAGATAATGTGCGTGTTTTGTTTTGCTATCAGATATTTTTAGTGCTGGCATTTTAAGTCGGTCGCTATGTTTACGGATTTTGCCACTTATTCTGTTTAATATGGTTAGAAGGGAAGGGGCAGATGTTTCTCAGAGCACCAAACCAGGTGACGCTGGTGATGTTGATTCAACAGGGCTCCTGTAGTAGGTTAAAAAGACTGCAGGGCGAGTCTGCTGTCAGGAAGGAGGAACACGAGTAAAAGGGACATGTGGACCAGCTAGGCGGGCAAGTGTGGATCAATCTACAGTTTAGGATGCTTCTGTGCCCGACATTGTTACACCATCTTTACACTTAATTGCTCTGTTAAGTAAAGTCACTGTCGGACCCTTATTTCAGAGGTTGAGACCACAAACTGATTTCATTAAGCCAAGTAACACCGAAACGTGAGGGTTTTTATGAGCGGCTCATGCTTCACTACAGTGTGTGTCAGCTTCAAGTAGGTGCTAACGTTACCTCCCCTGTGTGGAAACAATGTTGCTATAGTGCCTCCATCTTTGTGGTTGGGGATTCCAGCTGAGCTACACGACCCCCCCCACCACCTCCTCTGAGACTGGCGTGTGTGTTTTTCCATGCGCTTCAATACAAGTTTCAGTCGAATTACCTTTGTATGTGGTTGTCTGTTGCAATCTCTCAAAAATGGTGAGCTTTTTTTTTTTTTCTGTTAGGAACGCAATACCTTGTTAGAGAGGTCAAGAAGTCACAAAGTCTGGTTTAAAAAAAAAAAAAAAAAGAATTACCACAAGTTCAACCATTGCAGATTGTCTTCGTGACTTAAATAACAAAACAAAAACAAAACAGGGGAAGTGCATCAATATTCAAGCAGCCTACCAGCACTTCATTACCCATCATCCCCACTGACCTCTGACGCAACTCGACTTTTAACAACCCAGGAACCACTGAAGTGAAAGAACAACACAGTTAATCTATGACGCACTATTCCACAGTAGATAACAAACTCACATCTTTTCTGTTGTTATCTACAGCAAAGTAGCTTGATGTCCACAAGCTGGTTGAGAATCACTTTATTGTGAAAAAACACTGCAGATAAACTGAACGCAGTGTTCCTCTAAAACACAGCAGGACTACAGGAGATTAGATGTTTGATTTCAACTTACAAAGAAAAAATAAACTGTGATGTTTCTGAATAGTGCATAAAAACAGTTTGTTACTGTTTTGTACAGTAATCGTAGCACTGTAGCTTTTTTTTAAGGTAAAATGTTTCTGCACCTTTTGTTTAACTGGATTTCATGAAAGTTAATATTTGGAGGGATACTGGTATTTTCTGCAACAACGTGTCTGTATGTAGTATGTAATTAATGTTTCTCGGTGTTTCATAAAAATGGTACAAATGGAAGTTTTTCTTTTTCAGCTCGATGACTCTTGTAGTTAGTGAAATACGAGACCTTTGCAGCGCGTTTGACCAAACAATTTCTTTACCAGCAGTGAGTTCTCTTCACTATCGACAACATGACAAGACAAAATTTAAAAAGCACCAACTTCCCATTTAGTCCAGTGTGTAGCTGACATTTCTGCATCAAGCAGCATGGCTTCTTTTATTACTGCGTTAAAGACACTTGAACATTTCTCCTCCAGCTTGGACCCAAACATCCACTGGTGCTGGACTGGTCACATATTCCAAGTCTCGTGGATGTTATGGGAGAAGACTATTTGATTTCATCAAAACTGCAAACAATCCTTTAGTTTGCTTCCTGACATGCAAAGCTTCGGCTGAATAAGATCAACATTTCAGGGGCACTGCTTTGGCAGTGTAATGGATAATTTTCTGTAAAGAAATTACATTTATTCCTATTAATCCACTCCATAATTCTGCTTTTCTTCTCAGCAGCTCCCTTTTGCCATTTCTCATTACTTTGGCATGACTCAGCTTTTCAACCAATTTTAAGTTTTGCAGTAAATTAGCTGCATCGCTATTGAACAATGTTTCTCATTATGTTTTTTAAATCATAATTAATAGAAGATACATGGAGAGTAAATATTTAGTGTGCTTGTTAAGATAATCACAAGCGGCGGCCTGGCTGCTGATTGCACAACACAGTCCTCTCCAACGCCCCTAAAACACACAAGCATTGCAGCATGGCTGTGTAATGAAACGCAACCTTAAACCACACTGGCTTACCTGTAGAAGGCTAGGTAATTATTCAAATATACAATCCTGATACAGCTAATAATCAAGCATGATCTTGAACTTTGCGACCCTACACCTAATTTGTTGACATTGTAGAACCCAAAGTCTTGGCCAAGTTCTGGACCACCTGAGAGCACGTCTGTGGTACTGCAGTTTTTCTATAAGATACCCAATAATTCTATGTTGAGCCTCGGAAGAAACTACAAACTTGTATGGGTGAACAAGAAAAATCTACAACTGTTATCTGTTCGTTATCGTTTTGAAGAATGTTGATGTGATGTGCGTTGACCTCAAAGGCAAAGGTTTTAATTTGCTTTTAAAAAAGTGTTTCCCCACATCCACATCCATGGATGAGGTGCCCCTGAGCAAGGCACCTGAAACCCCCACCCGCTCCCCGGGCGCTGCACCGCGGCAGCCCACCACTCTGGGCCCAGCAGCCCAGATGGGTCAAATGCGGAGGCTGAATTTCCCCACGGGGATGAATAATAGTACATCAAAAAAATAAAATAAATAAAAAAAGAGACCCTTTAATATTATTCACAGTGTCAGAAATGCAGAGACAGTCTTTCTTTGAGAAGATGCATCACTTTACACTACGATCTTTTTCCCCCAAAGTCAAACACTGATAAGTGACATCTTTCAGATCAGTCAGGTGACAAAGTTTCAACAGCATGACAGTTTTTTTGTTCGTTTTGATCTCAATGAAAACAGAAAGTATTTCATCTTCTTCTTATTATTTTTTGTCATTTTCTCAGTTTGTAGTTTCAGATCTCAAAAATGCATCAACTGCACCTCTGTTTCAGTGTGAATGTAGGAGGCCGGTGTTGCCGGAAATGGTACCAGGCCCACTTTTGAATCACTGACCCGAATCCCTGCAGGAGAAAATGTAATTGGTCCCAAGCGTCCTAGCTGAGATCATAGGTTTTATGCTATAAAAAAAAAAAAGAGAGAGTGTGTATGTGCGTGTGAGAGAGAGAATGGAGAGAGGGGTGACCTGCTCTTACGTAATACAACAGCCCAAGAGTTTGAATATTGAAATAAGGACAGTGCCGACTGGACATTTGAGGAAAACTAAACCACAGAATTAAATTACCCGAGTTAGGGAAAGACACACACTCATGCACGCACACACAGTCTCCAGTGACTCCATATTTATATCAATGACTGAAACAAACTGACAGCCACAAATAAGCTCTGCATGCACTGACTGACAAAGCTCGGTGACCTCAAAGTTTCCGAGGTAACACTACACACCCACAAACTCACCCGTGAGTGTGTGAAGCATCTACCTGATGGAACAGAAAACATGCTGCTTTGGTAAAAATGCATTTTACATTTCTGCTAAAGAGGGAATCTTAAGAAAAAAAGACATACAGAAGAAAAACAGAAAAATCTACAAGAAATAACTGCCAGTAGAAAAAAAGGAGTAAAAGGGAAAAGATGGGAGTAAAGCGGGAAGACAAAAATAACAGAGAGTGAGGGGAGAACAGACCTACCACCGGTCTGGGAGCTCGGAGTGGTCTGGAATGAGCTACCAAGCATGCCAATGCGTCCTCCTCACCCGGGCGGTCAACTACATGAGCGTCGTATGCCACCATGATCGACACCTCCTGCATCATCTTGACTCCTGCTACCTCCAAGTCGCAAGGGTAGTGGGAGGATGAAGAAAAGGGAGGAAGAGCAGCGAAGGAAAGGAAAGAAGTGTAGCTGACAGGTCTGCCTCTCTGAGAGCTGAGGAGGAGACTGGCTGCTTTCAAGAGTCCCACAGGAGCTGAGCCCCGCCCACTGAAGAGGAGGACGACCAGAGGCAAAGTGGGGAGTGGGGGGGCAGCACAACGCACCTGTTTGTTTCTCCCTCTCCCTCGCTGTAACGCAAGAAGTGTGTGACAAAGGAAGATGAGTTTGTCTTTTCTTCCTTTCCAGTGAGTGAGTAGCCTACTTCCCTCTCTCTCTTTCTCTCTCTCTCTCTGTCATTTGTGGCCCTCCCTCCAACCCCCACTCATTCTCTCTTACTCATTTTAGGTTGCAGCTTGCACGTCTTTTTTTTTTGTTTCCTGGTGCTGGTAAAAATAAAGATAAAGGCTTGTTTACGCAGCTATGCTGTGTGTGTGTTTTAGTGCACATGAGGTTTAGAGTGATAGGAAGGAAGTATTCAGATCAACCACAGTGACTTCACAGTTACACATCTTTCCAACGGTAGAACCTAGGAAGTGAAGTGAAAGCAAGCTGTCCTAGACAACGCCTGAATACGCTAGTGACCTCCCAAAGGACCCCCCTGAAGTACAACAACCTCTTCAGACTGCCTGCTTTTAGGAGAGAAACAGCTCTTGGTGATCTCTTTGAATTTCTCTGATGTACATTTTGACTCTTGTTTTTGCACATGCTAGTACATTTGAAATAAAAATATAAAACAAACAGATCAATCTAATGCCTTCATGACAATTCCTCAAAAGTTGAAACTGATTTAATTTAATCTTAGTGTAGAATTTAACCTGATCTGCCCCAAAAGAAGTGCAACAGAAAAAACAGAACCAGGTTTTTACTGCTGTAGCGAGATGTGAAAGTGAGGATCAGGGTCTTTCTTAGTTTATTAGGGCGAGCCACTAATTTGAACACCCATCATCAAGTTTCTAAAGAACAACTCCGAAAAGATAAATCAAACACCCCTTTGAGAAAATGTTATTTTATCTTTTAGTGGGCTCTGTAGTTTACCCTACAAGCCCGGCGGTTGTTTGCGATCTATAACTTTGCCACGAGATAATAAATATTTCATGCCGCTTCCTTTGAGCTTAAAACATGTGGTACAAGCTACACTGTGAAAGGGATAGCCCCTGTTCAGCCACGACCATTTATTTATTTACTTACTTTTGCTGGGGTATGTAAACTTTTGAGCACCTTGAATTTAATTACGCTTCAAGGTTTCAAGTGTCCATTTGAGCAACTGCAGTTTTTGTCCTTTTAACCCTTCAACCCTGAAGGCGTCACTGGGTAACAGACGGTAACTTATTAAGCAAATGACAAAGACAAAAAGAATGAGTCAACAATAATGTTGAACACAGAGGAGACTTTAAAAACTGCGGTAACCTGTAAACATGCACCTGCAGAGATGGTGCCATTTTCGTTTAAGAAAAGAGATGAAACCATGAAAAAGTAAAATTCTTCTACAGATAAAAGTTACCTCTCCTCAGCTCTGTTCAGTGTCCTTGAATTCCTCAAGCAGGCAAACATGCATTACTGGTGTGAAAGGAACAAAGTGCTTATTCTGCAATGTCAGATATTTTTTAAAGATATTTTTAAAGTGAGGCATCTAAAAAAAAACTCGATGGTCATTTCTCAGTACTGAACCTCGGATGTGGAGTTTTTGTTTTTTTTTGAGGACATGTTGCACAAACCGAGATAAAATTAGTCAGTTATCTTCTGTCTCTTGAAAACTGAGAAAGTTTGTGATAGATGACAGCTAGTGTGCCACATCATCTGGAAGTCCAGTATCTTTTTTTTAACCTCTCGTACCACATTATACTTTCAATTCCCCTGTTATGCTGGTACGTTTTAGGTGCTTACAAACTTCCTCCATCCCTGTCAGTCTTTTCAGAGACTCTAAAGGTTTATTCTTTTAACATATTATTCTGTCAAACTCTCATAACCAACTCTTCTCACTGTTTGCCTTAGTTTATCAAAGAGTAGCTTTTCTGTGGGAGGAATTTGGCAAAAAGACGGATTAATCAGTCAGGCCCTAAGCAGCAAAGCAATAATTGACATTTCTCTCCTTTTTTTTCTTAAAGTCTTCATTCCAGCTGCGGTCCGGCGGGTGTTTAAGAAGGCTGAGAAATTCAAGTTCTTCCCATAATCCCCCAGCAAGGCTAAGCCACCCAGCTACCCACTGCATTTATCAAGCCGGAGTGCCAGTGAATTCTTTCGCCGTTTTAAGCAGCTTATAGAGTTCAGCTGATCCGATTCAAACATTTGACAAGAGAAAAATATGGAAAAGGGAAGCAAGGCAAAGGCAATGTACCTTGGATGGGTTAGTTTGCTTCATTTTTTTGATGATCTCTGAACATGCCCCGTCTTCAATAAGTTAAAAACAAAACCTATGGATAACAGATGATAAAAATAATTAAAAGTTGTGCAAATTAAGAGTGTTTTGGACATGGACAGTGGTGGACAGCAGGACAAGCAAAGCTGTGAAGTACAGAGGTCTGAAATGGTTTTAGATGAAGTGGCATGACAAACAGTATTGTGAGGCTTTGTGACACGCAGACGCGTCATGGCAGCCTGGATATGTGTGTTCACATGGAGCTGTGACATATTACTGTTAGAATCTGAGTTTAATGTTGGTGTTTCTGTCATTTTTCCCATTCATGCTAACTTTACTTCCCGTTTTATTTTGACAGTTGCTTTACTTCCTATGTGTTCATGTCCCCCGATGTCTTTGACCTGTGTCTCATCAACTCTCTTTCCATATATTGTCTTGTCTCTGTTTGCTCCTTGCTGGTCCATCCCGTTCACTCCCCGTGCTGCTGCCCTGCATTTTGCCTTGTTGTTCTGGAAATAATTTTTTTTATTGCTGGATTTAATCTCACCTGCTCTCCTGCATTTGGATCCTCACTGCAACCAAAACATAACAACTACAAGCTGGTGCAACACTCTGTGGCCTGTAGGTGAGCTGCTCTGACTTTCAGAGATGGTTCAAAACCAAAGAAAAAAAAGCTAATTTCTAGTCTCAACTTAATTTCATGTTCATCTCATTCTGAGAGACCAACTTCACAGCCTTGCATCAATTTGGATAATTGTGTTTTAAAGCTTAGGAGAGGATGGAGTAAAAACATAACAGACTAATAGCCAAAGAGCACCACAACTAACTCAATATAAATTACGGCGCACCCCGTTTTTGAATATATATATTTTTAATTAACAGAAGGAAGTTGACCGTGCTAATATTTTTGTTTTTGTTAGTGTGTGAGGTTGATAAATGTCTATATTCATGCATATCAAAGTCTGATTTTTAAATAAAACTTTTTGGTTCTGCTGCACAAACATGCAGAGATAATGAGCGAGCTGCAGAGCAGGATATCCTGTACGTACTAAAACACCGAAACACATCAAAGCACTTCGTGCTCAAGTGGCACCAACATGCTATTCAGAAAAATACAGTCTACGTTCACTCTTAGTAGAATGTCTAATATGTAAAAATATTAACTGCACTAAAAAAAAAAAAAGATGTGAGGAGTGACAAAGATCACATAGGGCTGAGGGAGCGGTGGGGTGGAGTGATGAAGGTTATCTCTTCCATCTTTCTCAGTCGACTCTTTCCTTCCTCAAACAACATGTATTGCCCTCTCTCACTCTCTCTCTCACACACACACACACGCACACACACACACGCGCGCCACATACATTGTGTATCGTTTTGGTCTCAAGTGATTTTAGCAAATTCCCCAAATGCCAGCAGCCTCTTTAAGGTCAGCAGGGAACGATAACGTGTGCGTCCAAAGGAATTTTAGTGAAAACGGTCTCACTAGTTCTGAGGAAAACATCGACTAACTCCCATGGACGCCGCACTGAATCTGATATTTATCGACAGAGGTTCAGCAAGTTAACACATACATCTGGAACTGAGAGTGTAAATGAGGAAGAAAAACATCAAACCTGTCAATGATATTACAATGCAAAAGGTAACTGTACATACCAAGTCAGCTTTTCCTCATCTCTGTCAGATGTCAAGCACAGCCCACATCAACTAAAAAATATGTCAAAGTTTTGTTATTTGTGGCTAAATGTCGACCTTTACTTGACATTCAGCAGCAATATTAGATGTTAGTTGGTTCACTTGAAATGCTGTGAGTAAGAGACTACTCATACCTCATGGCAGAGTAACTTTTTTTGTGAAGGCTTACAAAGTGTAAGTAAACTCAAGAAACACTGAAAGAATTGAGACTAAGTATAGAAAAAGAAAAGCATGAGGATGAATTGTCGAGTAATCAGTGCAACTTTTAGTTACAGTATCAACTGTTATTAGTTTTTGCATCTTTCGTTGAGAGAGTAGCTCACACTCCAATCATAAAACCAGCGACACAGCTGAGACCATTTCCTCTGACCCCACCAGTTAGAGGTATTGGTGGATGTCAGGAGAGAAATCCTTAGCTGTGTTGCTTTGACCCCAACAAATCTCCATGATTGATGTTAAGTCTGTTTGTACCATATTTGGAGTGAAAAATATTATAATTTTACAATTTAAAATACAAGTAGAGGAAAAGTGAGCAACGAGAGCTGGATGTATATTCACATATGGGCTTCTGCCTTACCTTGATGTTACACGCCTGCTCCATGAGCCTTCGGGCATTCTCTGCAGCTCTGTATCGTTTAGGGAGCTGGACTCTGAAGAACTTGAGAGCCCCCTCAAAGTCTGCTTGCAAGAGGTCCTCTTTGGACGTCTGGAGGAAAGAGGTGGGAGGGGAGGTGGTGGTCGAGACAGACAAACAAGGTTCATAAAGAGTCAGACACAACTGGATGATTTTCTACATTCTCAAAGACAAATACAAAGATGTGTTGATTTGTGTGACATTCCTGATCCTGACCTGGTCACATTAGCTGCATCATGGCAACATGGGACATTAACACTGCAACTTATATGATGGATTTTATTTTTTAATAAAAACAAACAAAAAAAAAAAAAGCACATTCTACTTTTCTGATTAAAGCATAAACAACAGTTAAATTACATTAATATTGGTTGTTCTATTAATCCAGAACCACCACCACAGCCACATCAAAGTCACTGGGTGTTTTCTTGTTTACATCCCTATATGATTTTTATTTAACGTCTTTCGTTTTCACATTTGTGATTTTAATGGTCCCAAAGGACTTCTTCAAAAGAATTCCTGCTGCTGCTTGAAAGAGTTGGTGGTACATAGTTTTGAGGAGCATATGGACACCCAAGGGTTCAAAAAAAAAAAAAAAAAGAAAAAGAAAAAAGAAAAAACAACAAACGAACAAACATACAAATACCACCATCTTGTGGTGTGAAATTTACAAAGAGGAATTATACTGGGTGTGATGATGGCTTTCTTTTCTTTTTGCAACATCTTTGCCACACTGTTTTTTTCTTTTATTTTCTTCTTCTTTCCCAATCACAAATCTACAAGAGTTAGGGAGCAGCTACCACTCTGAACAGAGAGCAGGGAGCAAAGGGGATAGATTTGTATTCTAAAGGGATTCTGACAAATTCTAACTAAAATTTTATATCTATATTTTACATTTATATTTTAACACAACACCTTCAATTTTATGCGCAGACGCTCATTGGTCAGACAATATGACAAATGCAAAAACATGTTCAATTAAGAAACTGAGACCGATTCTCTGAAAGATGTTTGTTTCAGCAATAGCTCTTAAGTTAAACTAATGCTCCAATAACACACTCGACTATCCAGCTTAATTTATTCCATTCAGACTCAGCACCCCTGCTCCCCTCGCCTCACCGCCAGCAGCCTGGGGACGAAGAGTCGGTGGCCCATCCCAAGGAGATCCATCACCCTGCAGAAAGAGTCTGCTGAGGCTTGACTGCTTTGGGCGCTCTCTTCTGCCTTTTCCTTTCCATCTTCCACCGCTCTCCGTGCTGCTGGAAGGGGCAGATGCGGTGTCAGGGATGGTATGCTGGGAGGTGTGGGTGGAGGGGAATGTGGGGGTGATGGTGGCGGGGTGGGACAGGGCAAGGGCGAGGGGTGGTCCCGCTCTGGGGCCAGGGTGACAGATGACTCCAGGGTGTCGTCTGAATGTCACAGCGGGTGTTTCAGCTGTGGGAGGAGGTCTGGAGAGAACGTCTTCCTGGAGCACACCGTGGACTGGAGTCAACCTCAGCGAACGGATATCCAACGTCGCTGTCTGGTCAGACTGCCTGAGCTGTGGGTGAACTCACCTCTCACAACAGACTGACGTTGAGGAGGACAGCGAGAAATGAAGGGAGGAGAGGCTCATGGAATCACACAGCTACTCAGCAGACACAGCCCTGGTCCTCCAGCCACGTAAGGTTGGGACTGATCCTGGTCATGTGAGCACCAGAAAACCTCAATGAATTGAAAAGATGTTTGTAGGGGCCACTCAGCATGTACCACTGTCAGAGCCCAGAAACAGCCCCATGGCGCGACAGAATCACAGTCAGAAAATCATGCATCGACACCCCTCTCGGCATAATGTTGGAGTCCTTCAGCTACCTGCCGGATTCACTTTGAAATCCAGTCACACAATCCACTCTCATCTTCCTTTGGCAAACTCCTTAGACCAATTCCAATCCAGTGCACTGTTGCCTAGCAACAAAGCTGCTCAACACGTGGGCTGCTGTTCCAGCAAACTGCAGATATGGATAAGCACTCCACCTTTTTTATTTCTCCTTTGTGATTAGTCTTCATGAATGCTGAAAAAAGAAATCCTTTCAGTTTGCACCACAGAGAGGCTTCAATGTACAGGGCTCAGTGCTGGAGACGGCACATCAAAGCAGTCGATACTTATTGTACCCTCTTTTCAAAGGGGATGAAGCCCCCCCCGATATAAAGATTTACGCTTCTTTTGAAATGTAAAATGTCAAACCATAACAATGCTTTTTTTTATATGGTTTCAAAGGCCTGGGGAGGCAGTCATGACAATATAGAAGAGGCTGACATGATGCGGTCTGTTGGCACTTCTTTGCCTTCAGGTGATGATGTGCTGTTTTAGTCTATGGTTGATCGGATGCTGAACTCAGTGACTCGTACACAAACCAGTCATGCACAAATAACTACAAAACGCAAAAGTAGCAAAAAAGGGAAATGTGCTGTGGTAGCCCTTCTGTATCGATGCTCTTCATCTTCAGAGATGTAATCCCGCTATATCAGCGCTGTACAAATCCAAACAATTTCAAGCAGGAAAAGCACATCCAGTCAGCAGCTCCAGCATGGACTCCAGTAGGTTCCTATTAGAAGAAGCAGCAAGACATCCGGTCTCTATCTTTTTGTAGATCTCTCAGATGACAAGCCAGCTTCTGCCAAAGTGAAGTCACTCCTGTCCCTGAGCAGCACAGGCTGAATGGCTAAATGTTTGCACGAATGTATGTTGTTGCACTGTTAGGAATGCTGGTCCTGGCGAGCAGCTAGGGCGAGGCAAAGCAAAGAAACCACAGTGTTTCCCATCAACCACTTCTCCGTGCCTCCCTCCTCCTCTCTTTTTTGTGATGCTAACAGCTAGTGGCTAACAGCTAGCACAGGTGGCTCCGTTGCAGAAATCTGGGTGGTAGACAGAAGTAGCGTGTACGGAAGGGAAAAAAAGAAAAAGAAAAAAAAAAATCTCCGGCCAACAGAGAAGAGGAAAAAGGCTGAAACAGAAGAGGAGGAAGTAAAGTGGAGAGAAAAAGTGCAGCCATCCAAAGAAGGTAAAGATGAAGAAGAAAAAGAATATATAGATAAAAAGACAGAGCTTTCCTTCCTCGGGTTCAGACTGCTTATGTTACAGCTTACGCTCCAATTGTGATGTGAACAGCGACTGCTCAGCCAGAGAGGAAGGGAGGCAAGCACAGATGGAGGGAGGGGGGATGAGAGCAGAGAGGAGTGCGGGATGGATGAAGGAAGGAGGAAGGGGCCTCGGGGGAAAATGTCGTCATGGCTGGCCAACAGGAAGCAGGCAGTGGAAGCCAATTCCATACTCCTCCTCTTCACATCCTCATTTGTATCCATTTCCAACCACCACATCCTCAAAATCATTCCCTCTCACAAATAGAGAATACATTATCACTAAACCATGGACCTGCATCATTCTTGTTATGTTTTAACACTTCTGCTATGAATAAATTTGCACTGTGCAAAAGGTCTTGAACAAAAATCTAAATACTGTCAGGTTTGTGTTGTTGAGTGAGTGAACTATTCAGGGTGTCTCATATTTAAAGATATTTTTCAGACTGAAAACATGCACAGCATAAAACACTTCAGGATATGATGCGTAGCGTATCTGTAACATACACCTCTTATGTTACAACGGGCTGCTTGTATATACTGATAACATCCGCTTAACTTCATATTATTGCAAAAGCTGAAATGAAACAAATCACTTGCTTGATTTTAAAGTTAAAGTAGCAATTCTGTTTATTTTTCTTTATAAGACTGCAGAAAAGGGTTTTAAACAGCATTATAAATCACCAGAGTATCATACTGTCAAACTTCATTGTAGAATTCTGTTGTACCCAACCACTACAATGAAAATGGTTTATCGAGCTCAAATTTATTTCAATGTTATATATGTGTATGTATGTGTGTAGATGACTTATTTTATTGCAGTTCTGAGGCATGAGTGATGTGGTAAGATAAGCAAGCCTGTTCATCTCTGAAGAACAGACTGTCCTATCACATTAATGTCTACAGGAACCCCCCCCACACACAGACACACGATGACACAGTTGTTTTCAAAACACATCGATCTGCCCTGCCACAGACGTATTTTATAACAAGTAATTTTACACCGTTTTGCTTTGATATGCATACATCTTCCTGGTTCACTCAAAGGTTTGGAGGCATGGTGGGAAATCTAGGGTCCATACTGGTGGTGTGACATATGATGTCCATTAAAAATGATTTGAAATGTTCTCAATGGATCCTTGTTGGATGCTGAAATCAATAGGCCTTTTATTTACCATATCTGCCAAATCTGCTCTTGGTGCTGAAACATTACTTATTTTAAGTTATTTCACATTCTGCCAAAAACATAGCACCTTAAAATATAAAACGCAAAGTGAAGAGTTTTCCCTGAATCACAGTGATAACAGATGAAGCATTCTGGTAAGAAACTGGAGATAGTGAAAGAACTGCACTGAAAATCCAGATGCAGATTCTGATTTGAGCACTAGGGGGAGACAGATGCCCAATAAACAAGTCACTATTACACCAGGACTCATGAACAAAGCTTCATATGCTTAATTGTGGTTTCCAGACTTTTTTTTTTTTACCCATTCTGTGATTACTTTTGCACAAATAACAACCAAGTTCAGGTACTTAAAAAAAAAAAAATAAAAAAAATAAAATAATAAATCACAGAAATTAAGAGAGAAGTCAAAAACAAATAAGGATTTGCACAGGTTTAAAAGTAACTTCATTTTTAAATGCTTGCATAAATTCTGAAGATGAACTAATGGATTTAGTACCAACCTTGAGCAGGGCCAGGGCTACATTGAAGATGATGTTCAGTCCCTGGAAGAAAATGATATGTAATAAGTGTGAGTACAACAACTACTACCATGTTTCATGCACATTTGCAATTATTATAAATATGAAAACCAGTTCAGTTCATCTATTGTCTCTGGAAAAAACTGCACATTTTAATCAAGTATATACTTTTTCAAATATTTACAGCTTTACATTTACAACACCAAAGTCCTCCAAACACCTTTATAATAATGCTAACCTTCTAAAGAATCATTATTTAAATACAGTATATTCAATCAATGCAAAAGTGTAAATGAAAGGCACGCAGTAAACTCTTTTAGCCTTAGTTTAAGCATCTTTGAGAGTATTATCAGTATCAAGTCTGCAGGGGAATCGTCCAACAAACTTGTTACACCTGCCTACGCTGTCCAAGGCAGAATCGTTTAGGCCATTTCAGCTTTTGCCGGAAATCTTCTATGTCAAAGTCCTGACTGCAGTTTAATTAGTCAAAGGCCTTCTGAAGAGTTTCCCGATGCCACTCCTGTGTTGCCTTTGTGGTATGCTTTAGACTACTGCCTTGTTGAAATGCAAAATCTTCATCTCAACCTGACATGGTTTGCATTCTGGGAAAGGTTTGAACTCGCATGTGCTCTGGACTGATTTTTCAGCCTCTGTCACAGAAACACACGCCACAGCACGAGCAGCCCAAACCACATTATAACTGAGGGATGGTATTAATGAACCGACTCCATAGTGTCTGTTTCTCTCCCATCATGCTGTTAACAGCTGTGGCCAAAAAAGTTTCATGTTCATGGATTGTTATTAACAGTGAAAAGAAAGACAATCTGGGACAATCTGCAAAAGATGTAGACTCTTATTTTCTCTAAAACAAGTAAGTTTATCCTAATTATCGTTATTAATATTTATTATAGTGGCATCTGGCAATTCTATTATTTCACATTGATTGGCTTGATCTGCCCTTAATGTTAAGAATTTGCACTAACTTTATTATTACAAAGAAACAAATATTTCTGAATGTGCTACAGGTACAGGAGTTTTTGCAGTGCACACAGCTGAGATGGAGGAAAACACACCGGGATGAACCTTGCCTTTATTCTCCGTATTATTTCCGTTCCTCTATAAATCTGGCATTGTTTTACAAATTCTTATTTTGGGAATATCATGCTGTTAAGCCACTTTGTTTTCAGTTCACGGCATGACTGGAGTGAAAGGGCCGTTTCCCCTCATTCCTCTGTCAATACAGTGTTTATAATTTTGTCACAGAAAGAAATAACACCTAAAAATGATGCCAGCCGTGCACGGGAACGCCCCTCTCCTTGGGCTCTAGGAAAAGCCAGTTCACATGGCAACACAGAGCTAAAAATATCTGGGCAGCGCTAAAAATAACAGAAGAAAATGAAAAGACGGGGGGTGGGCTCTGCCTCCACACACCTATCCTTGTAGACCCGAAGGTGGTGCTACCGTGCTGAGACATTATCAGAGGCGGGTATGAGAGAAATAAATATCCTCTGTGCGTGTGTGTGTGTGCATGTGTGTGTATACATTAGCAAGGCAGCTTCATGGGGACATGAAAGACTGACCATACAGAGAGGAGAGCATGCACTATGAAAGTGGAAAATATAACTATGGTTAAAATAACTAATCTTGCTCATTCATTTAACTTAAGTCAAGGTGTGACAGTGGATACTCCCCCAACTGAACAAATCCTACAGTCAGGAAAAATAAAAGAGTAAAACAGATTGATTTCAAAATATCACCTTTTTAAGTGATATTATGAAGAAAAAACAAACTATGTTTGTTATTAAAAAATGAGAAGAAGGGGATAAAGCAGAGATGGAGAGACAAGAAAGAGCAGAAAAGTAGAAAGGATCATCTGAAAGGTGATCAAGTAAGTTAAGCTGAAGAGAGGAGTAAACAATGTAATAATAAGTTTACATTTTAACAATAAGACAACTTTGGAAATTTCTAGGTAAATAAACTGTATAGATATTAAAGGAAGGGAATTATAGAAAAGCAAAAAAAAGACTAATGTTGTAGAGGGACTGTAAAGAAAATAGGTGGAAAAAAAAACAATAATGGAAGAAAAAAAGAGCATGAAATGACGATGGCACAGGCAAAGAAAAGGGTTGCAAATAAAGGTGCAGGATGAGAGACTTGCGGTTATAAAGGAAAATTCTCATCATGCGGCTCATTGGGTGAGAAAGACCACGGAAACTTTTAATTGTTTTGCTTCAGGCTAACACCAGGACAGAAGAGAGGGAGGAGGGAAGGAAAAGATGGATGGAGGGGAGAAAAAGAGCATTTGACTTTGCGGCCTTGTGCAATGAAACCTCTGACAGGAAGACAAACATTTAAAGAAATATTGATTGAAACAAAAACTCCATCTCCTTTGACTCTTTTATTTTGTACGATAACAGTAAAAATAACAATAAAAATACTTCGGTAAGTAAAACTGTATTTGTTTTAGCTGTGATCTGATCTTCAGGTGAGAATTTGACCCAATGGATCTAATTATTTTGCCAAGTTCACTTGAAAAATGGAACACATTAGCGCTTTGAAAGGTTACATAGATCCACCTGAAAGAAGTCAAGATGCTGGTGTTGGGAACATCTGCTGGCGTTTCTCAAGGCTTTGCCCCAGGCTCTTTGTGGTTCACCTTACGAACTAAATACTTTTCTGAATCATAATAAAAAGAATGAAATGCTCTTCTTGGAGATGTTACGTGTTCCACCTCCAGACAGGAGCATCGGTGAAACGTTCTCCGTTCTTCTGCCACCACATGGATCACTGTTACAGACTTCAAACACAGACCACGTGCTGAAGTTGAACTCATCGGTGACACTGTCACGATTCAGTATTTTCATTTAATAAAAGCATCGCTATAAAATGTAGATCTGTTAAATAGAGTTTTATAAATCTTTTAATAAATGGACAGACAACACAGGACTACAGATGCCGAATAGATTAAAGACATACGCGCAAACCATCAGAGAGACCAGAAAAGGAAAGGATTTAGGGGAAATATTGACCATCAGAGAGAAATACATTTGTGGTGTGAAGAGAACCAGTGGAGGTCTGAGCCACAGCGCTGGTGAATTATTCATGTCAGCTAACAACCGCTGAAAGTGTTTCCACTGCACTGTAAATATAGCCGTGTAATAAAATATCATTTGTGTTACAAGAAGGTATAAAGTGAGCTGCATCAAAGGGATGCTCACGAAACTTTGAAAGTAAAATTGTCTGATGAATATAAGAGACATTACTTTCATAAAGGGGAGTGTTTTAAGATGGGATTTGAAAGTTGCTTCATACTTCAGTGGGCAGACAGGGCTCTAATGGAAAATGCCCAGTCTCTCTCTGTCACGAACTGACCTCAGAATAGTTAGCAGGGCTCTAAAGGTGGATCTCTCGGTGGTCAGCAAGGCACATACCAGGTCGGATAATTTTAATAAATTAAACCAACATAAATACCAACATAAATAAATAAATAAAAAGCTGGAGGGGAAATTTTAATACTAGAGAACTAAACACAAGCAAAAACAGCCCCTAATGCCAAAGGGTGTGGTGGACTATGATGGTGGCCACATCTCACCCTGTATGAAAAATATGATGCTACACTTTGCAGAGCCGGAAAGTCGAAGCAGAGGAGAGGGGTACTAAGAAAGAGAAAAGGCAGCTTTCCAGTTCACAGTCCTCATTCCTCTATCGGATTTTGTTACTGTCAATGTCCTGTTCTTCCAAACCAGGTGTCCTGGCAACCTGATGCTGATGGAGACATCAGCATCAGCATCTGGCTGTCAACTGTACCCAGTGACCCGATGGAGTAGAGAAACTCCTCCATACTATATACAATAAATAAACAAAGGCCAAATGCTAACTAAATAAATAAATAAAAATAAATCATGCCTGCTCAAAGTCGGTTAGTTGATGCTCATTTGTTTTACCTTTTCCTACTTTTGTTTATATTTTATTGTAAAGACCCTAGCTCCACGTGGATGGGCCTGTGCTGGGAGTCATCTCATAAAATAGATGAGACATACACTGCCTAGGTTCAGAGCTGTCTAACGCATTATTGAAAACTGGAAGGATAGTGGGGAACCATCATCTTCCAGGAAGAAAAGTAGTGGAAAAATATCCTAAATGATCGTAGATGGTGATCACAAAACAGTAGAGGGCTTCAATTTGCTAGAGAGCATAAAGATTGGATTGAGCAATGGAAAAAAGGGCATGTGGTCTGATGAGTCCCGATTTACCCTGTTCAAGAGTGGTGGAAGCATCAGGGTAAGAGAGGCAGATGAAGTGATACTCCCATCATGCTTAGTGTCTCCCGTACAAGCCTGTGGGGGCAGTGCCATGATATGTGGTTGCTGCGGTTGGTCAGGTCTAAGTTCACCTGACTACCTGAGTATACTGAATGACCAGGTTATTCCATCATCCATCCATTATCTATACCCGTTTACTCCTGTGCAGGGCTACGGAGGTCTCCTGAGCTTATCCCAGCTCTCTTGGGGTGAAAGGGTTAGAAAGGCAGGGGTACACTCTGGACAGGTCGCCAGTCCATTGCAGGGCTGTTATTCCATCAATGGATTTTATTTTCTTTCCTGATGACACAGGGATATTCCAAGATGACAAAGTCAGGATTCATGGGGCTCAAATTGTGAAAGAGCGGCTCAGGGAGCACGAGACATCATTTTCACACATGAACTGGCCACCACAGAGTCCAGACCTGAACGGCATTGAGAATCTTGGGCATGTGCTGCAGAAGACTCTCCCATCATCAATACAAGGTCTTGGGGGGAAATTAATGCAACTCTGGACAGAAATAAATGTCATGACATTGCAGAAGCTTATGGAAATGATGCCATGCGAATGTGTGCGGTAATCAAAGCTAAGGGTGGTCCACCAAAATACTGGAGGTGGCAACTTTTTTGTTTTGGGACAGGCAGTGTATTTTATGCTTTGGAGCTACTTATTTAAAAATGAATTAGAGTAATCACGAAAGCGCTTCAGTGATCAAAATGTTTCAGTGTTCGACCTTCCTCTTATAACACTCTACGTGAACACAGTGGACAAAATCCTTTTTACAGTAGGCAAATCTCAAATGACTGACATTACCTCACAGAGCAGCAGGTCAGTGATGTGGAAAACCATGCAGAGGGGGAACTTGGCTGTGAAGAGGGTGAGGAACCACTGGGAGGCATACATGTGGGCCTCCAGGTTCAGGTCCTGGAAGTGGGCCCAGAGGTCTGGAATTTGTTCCTGTGGGTGAAGAAAATATACAGGACAAGAAGCAAGAGAAGAAGAGCATGTGAAATTAGCAGTGCTTACCAGAACATACTGTACTGAATGAATTAATGTAATTTCACTGGGATTATAAGATATTTTAAGACAGATCATTAAGAAATGCGCACAAACTAAATTTGGCATTTCAACACCATAATGATGTATAGTCCCATAAGTCATTGTGAGGTATTACGACAAGCACACGTACACGCTGGTGACCACTAATTTACACCGAATAAACTGTTCAATTCACCAGACAGAGATCCAGTTTGACAGTCGACATTTGCCATATTATGTAAGTCCACTGCAACAGTTCCTGGGTGGATTCCAGGGCTACATTAAAATCTAGTCAATGAGTGGATTTAGTTTGTAAGACCAGAAAGCATGCAAACATGCAGTTGCCCTTCTCACAAGTAAGAAAGATTACAAGTCAACAAAGACAACAAACAAACAACAACCCACACATGAAGAAGGAACTCGTAATACTTCACAATATGAGCATAATTTTTGCTGTCATTTAAACTGCAAATCTGTGTCAGCAACAGGAAAAACTGTTCCATGTAGAGCAGTTACATGTAAAGTACAGTCATTGTTACGGGAAGAAATATTCAGATTTCTGGATCACAACTGAATACCAAGCCACTAAAACACTGAAAATCCTGCACAACTAGATATTTCTGTGAAATGGGGATTTTTCTGAAGCAAATGCAAATATACTGCAAAACATAACGGGTTTTGGTCGTCATCTACCTTCCTGTGCACCTATTAGGGAGCCCTTTAAAGAAATGTCACTGAAGAAAGAAAAAAAAGAAAGATCAGATCTGGAAGTTCAAATGTTTTTAGGTGTTTCTCATATAAAAATACATATATGCTGTGTGTATAATGTCAAACCCAACTTAAATGTTAATATTACCACATTTCAACAATATAAACTGCAATATGAAACAGGTCTACTGTGTCAAACTGTGAAGACCCCTGTACTGCAGCACAGCTAAATGGGGGCACAGCATGCAGTTTAATGTAATTAGCGCATGGTTATCTAAAAATATCAACACAGAAGTGCATTACTGAAACCACTTCTCAACCATTGTAGCATAATTAATGTCATTTTCTTATAGATGTTTACTATAGTTTCACAATACACAAAGCACGTTTTCCTTCCATGTATTAAAAAAATAGAAATAAAAAAAGCAAAACTCACCAATATAACTCAAAACTCGTTTTTAGTCATGTTGTGGCTTCTCTAACTGGAGGTTCAGAGTTATGCCAAATAATTCCTTAATCTGCTGACCATAACACAACCCTGCATGTCTCATCTTGAAGTCCATCCTTCAAGTCAGGGTGGCAGTTTTCTCTGCATAATATTACTTTAGATACTCCTGTGATACATTCGTTTTTCTTTCAAACAGTAACAGGCTTCGTCGCTCACCTGCATTAGCCTCTCCAGCTGGTAGAACTTGCAGTGAAGATCTTCAAAGTTGTTCTTATAGAGAGCTCTGAGACCATATTCATACATGATTTTCACCAGCACGCAGAAGGCCTGCTCCTCAGGCATCTGAAACCACATGCTTAACTTTAATGCTAGTTTGTTAACAACTAAACAGCTGGGTCATACGTGCTTTAACAACGTAATCGCTGAAATGTCAATTTCTTTATTTATAAAGTTAAAAGACACTACGAGTTCAGGATAAAACTTAATTTGCAGACGGTCGCCAAAAAACAAAATCTATTGGTCAAAAAAGATAGAATTTACTGACATTTTTGTGATTGGTTCTAAATAAACGCTTTAGGATAAATGGAAAAAGTGAAAATGTGAGGGACCCAAAACAAAAGTCGCCTGGGACAAACTAAAGTATTTGCATATGCAAGGATTACTTGCACGTTTGCATGTGTGCTATCTTCTCTTGGTGTTTCAGTATTAATAAGACAAATGAAGATCAGGGCTTCTAGAGAAAACTTAATACTTTGTGCCTGTTTGTACAAATAGACTTATTTTTCCTCTAGCATACACACATTTTTAAAGAGGGATCAGATATTTTAATCGCAGAGACAGAATGTGTTTGGGGCTGAATGGGTTACTGCAGATAAACCTGAGCTTCTATTAATATTTATGATCTCCCCTCTATAACGTCTCTGTCCTTCTTCCTCTTCAATAACCTGTCTGCCTCCTCCTGCTCTTGTGTAACTTCTCCTTCTTTTACTGTCACTGTCCCCTTTATCTGTCCTTTTCCTCTTTACAACCTCTCTCTTCCTCCCCCTCTGCTTCACCTCCTCGTGTTCCATCATTAAATTCATAGCTCTTGTCCATGGCTACGACATCAGCTCAGCTCCTCTTGACCTCCCCCTGCCTCATCCCCTACTGTCTCACTCCTCTTTAACCTCAGCTGCCCTTGGTATTTGGACATCAACCAAGCTTCCACCACAGTCTGTCATCTACTTGGGACTCCCACCTCCATATGTCATCTCTTTTCTCGCTCGCTCTCTCTCTTTCCTCTACCTCTTTTATGTTAACTTTCTCAAATAAAATCAAGTTATTCTGTCTTGTATCAGGTAACAGATTATAATAGCAACATCCTTTCTTCCTAAGTCTAAAAATCTCCATAACATCTGTCAGTTCCGTGCAGCTTGTAGAAAAATCAAATTAACATTAATGCAGTAAAATATCAAGGTTTTTGCATTATTTTAGTTTAAATGATATATGAAGATAAATCAGGTGCATCACCTTAACCAAAAAAAGGCAAACTTAGTCTATGTATGAATGGCATGGCAAGTTTACTCACATGTAGAAGGAGGACAGCAGCAAGAAACGACTGACCCTGACAATATCCAATTTCCTCATCGTAGACAGAGTAGGCCTGCAGGAAAGTAAAGAGGAAAAAAAAACAACACTGAGGTCACTGACATTAATTAGGTTTTGTTGACAAGCATAAATAAATACTCAAACAGAGATATTGTCAATTTTAATCATTTATCTTTTATTAAAACACACATTTTAAGGCTTGTAAATTTCAGGATGTGCTTCTACTAATTAGAATTTTCTTAACGAGACACAAACTATCCAAAATGGATCATTTTCTACTGCTACAGATGAGAGTTATGAAGTTATGAAGAGAAAATACTTTGAGGTTTCCAACAATGACAAGCCAGTTAAAATAACTTACTTAATTTACCTGGACTGTAATTATTTTCATTATATTAATTACATTTGGTTGTAATTATCTTACATTTAATTGCATCTAGTTGAAAGTAGATGAATGTCAACAAAGTTTTCTAGTGTGATTCTTCAGTTTTTTGGGTTTTTTTGACGTTCAGATTACATATTCTCTATCATCCAGATTACAGACACCAGAAACCATCACAAAATAAACCCACAATTTTTCTTCCTGAATCCCTTTTGTCCTCTTCTTGTCTGAAAGACATTCAAACTTCTAGGCTGCACAGCTCGATAATGCAGTTTACCCGTTAACGACCAACTCAGGGATTTGGTTCCTTGAACAGAGCACTAAAACGTCTGCGAGCGACGCTCGTTTAACAGCTCGTCACTTCAACAGCTGCATTAACTGCTACACAAATACTACCTCCAGTCAGATAGTACAGGAAGTAACTAATAGTTAGTTTAGTTTAAAAAAATGTTTCTTGTGCCTACATTGCTTGGTAATATTTTGTCTATTAACGTAAAAAAAAAGCCTTTTAAAAAGCAAATGTATATTAAAACTATCTATCTAAACTACTTGATTTTCCAGTTAGTTTCGCCACTGCAGTCCAATTGTTGTCAGAAGAACAGCACGAACAAGGGACATTTCCTGTGAGACTTTCTTTCCAACAATTACATTTTTCTTTTCTTTTTACCCTCCAGAGGAATTTCCCTCAGAAATGTTTCTCTGTCTTTGGTTTCTTTTTTCACTTCTTCTTTGCTTCTCTCATTCTCTGAATGCAAAGCTCAGCCCCTGAATCTTGTATCACCAATGTTCTACAGCCACTTCAACAGACTTTATAAGTACAAGTCGACCACTTTAGGGTTTACAAATCTGGAAAATGGTGTTTGATATTAGTTTTCACTGACATGTAGCATTAAAGTTATGAATTAAAAAAAAGAAGTAATAAATAATAATGTAATAGCCATAGAGATCTACTCTCATACAAAGCATTGTGCAGGCACAATGAAAATCAGAAGTGCTCACATACTGCAGTAGGGAGGGAATATATATCTATATACGGGGCTTAACAAAACAAGAGGTTCTCACATAAAACGTGACAAATACTTGTACTGTAATTAGAAGGAAGGGAGAGATAAGTTGCCTCCTCTCACAACCACTGAGGCAAAACAAAATTTATAGAGGAAGGTCAAAAACCTTACCCATTTATAAGCCTGATTAATCTTGGACAGTGGTGCCTCAAAACAAAACCTCTCTACTCTGCATCAGAGGAGAGGTGGCCTGTTTGTTCTTTCAAGTATAGAGAACTGATCAAGGAGGATAACCTTCAGATGACCATTCAATAGAAACACTGTCTAAAGCTGACACAGCCTACCAATCATGCTAGGAAGAATGAGCAAACAAGGATTCAGGAACAGTTTGGCAGTTAGGATTAAGATAAATAATACATTACACATCTCAAGTATTAATTATATTTTCTTTATGAATTCAGAAGATGAAATTTCCTATCCTAGAAAATACACGTACAAGTTTACATCTGCTCATCAGGGTCTTGGTAGAGTCTCCAGGCAGGCTTAACGTGATGATGACAGAGCTGCAACTTTGTAGTCTGGATGGTAAACAAATAAGATGGTTGCAGCGGAAGAACTGCGGTCCTTTAAACTGGTGTCATCAACAGTTAAAGACTTGACTTCCATGACAACCTCTTAGGGATTATGGGGGACGAGTCCCATCTCATTTACAAGCACAAAGACATCTGGTAAAGATGATCTAACAATAAAGTAGGCTATTCAAGATGTAATCTGTAAATGATTATGTATCTGTCTAACCCTAGCTGCAGCCAGCTGTGTTATACACGGTTACATTTTTTTTTGAAGATTTTGGTTGAGTGTTCAAGCACACCAGTTATTCTCAAACTCTGCTTGCAAAAACGGTAACAATCGTTGGATTCCATCTCTTTTGTTGCTCTGACTGGTTGTAATGCTAACCAATGACGTGCAGAAGCAGACTGAAAAGCAACCATTGGCTCCACCTCCAGGATGAGGAATCCCTATGGCTCGTTTTCATACCCTACATCTGTCTTGATGTGGGTCTGATCTATCAGACTCCGGAATTCCCCATCTCATAAGAGGAAAATTAAACTTAAATGCCCCCAAAGGTTTGAGCAAACTCATCAGGTCCAACCTCAAAATCCAACATGGCTTTCCTGCACACAAAACAGGGCTAGTGTAATAAATAATATGAATAATATGTTGCAGTAGCCACTTTTTAAATCAGTGCTTCTGTCAAAGGAAGAATGGAGCAGAAGCGAGGGACTGTTTCAGCATCTGCAGTAATGTGGACCAGTCTGCTATGGTGAACAGAGAGTTGAGCCAAAAGGCAAAGCTCTCTGAAGACTAACAAATCTACATTCCTACCCTCACCTATGGTCACATGGGTAACTGTGGGTAATGATCCAAAGATCAAGATTACTGAGACAAGCAGTTGAAATAGGTTTACTCCGAAAGGTGACTGGACTAAGGTATGAAGTTCAGTCATGCAGGAAGGACTTGGAGTCAGGTTGCTGCTCCTCTACGTCGCCAGGAGCCAGCTGATGTGGTTTGGGCATCTGGTGAGGATGCCCCGTGGACGCTTCTCTGCGGAGGTGTTTTGGGCATATCCAACCATGAGGAGGATCTTGATTCAGACCCAGGATATGCTGGATGTCTCAGCTGGTCTGGGAACACCTTGGTAGCCCTCTCGGAAAGGCTGGAGGAGGTTGCCAGCTGCTTCGGCTGCTGCCTCCGCGACCTGAATCTGGATAAGTGGATGCAGGCGGATGGATGGATGCAGAGGGACAGACGGTCCCTTCTGTCACCTTTTGTCTCACTAAATCAGTCACACACAGTGCTGTCCAGCCTCTCAGTGAACAAATTGCTATGATGTTGGCAAGAATATAAAATGCAGCTAAATATTTATTTCATTTTATTTTTGACTTGTGCTGTTATTCACAACTCCCAGTTCTGGATGAAGGAACTTAGAATAATACTGAAGAGAAGACAGGTGATCCAATGTCTGCTAAAGTGTGATACTTTATAGGTAAATGGGGACCCCAAAGTGCACCTCTTTATTCTAAGTTTAAGCACCTACTTCAAATATATTTGAATAATCTGATGTGGATCTCTTCATTGACTAGTTGTTGTTAGCTCAATCTCATCCTCAGATATTCTGGCAGGAGGCTCAAAAGTAGTAGATTAAAATACAGTCTCCTCTTTTTTCTGAAAAATTATTTGTGACTAACACATCTATTACTGATGTGTTACGCTAATTTGGTGTTTGATATGGAGGTAATAGAGAAGTCTTGTGCTGCCGTCTGCAGTGTAATCTATAAGCTGACATGCTTGATGGAGTGTGGCATTCACACGTCCCCAACTCAGTTGGGAGAAGTGCCTGCTGACAGATGGATGTGGGGGGGAGGTCCTGGTGGGTGAAATCTAAATTTGTTTGCTTGGGCAGATAATAAGCTCAGAGGGGTGGATTACTGCAGGATATCTGTAGTTTCTCAACCATTGAGAGGACAGATATTCTTGCATGTACAATATATAACATTACAAATGTGTCATTAATTACCTCTAAAAGCCATAATATGTGTGTTGGTTTCTCTTTGCTGGAAAAGTCCACTTCTGCACTCATTGTAAAAGTCAAAGGCAGCTACAAAAGTAATGGCACCACTGAGTAGAGACTGTGATTTCAGAGTATTTTGAATGACTGTCTTTTCTCTTTCTTTCGTTTTTGTGGAGGGTACATTGTAATTGCTCAGAATATCACCACCATGTCAGTGTATTTCATTTCATTTTTGTTATGCGGCAGTCTTGGTTTTGGTTCCATTCCTACATGAATTGGGACAATATGTATTTATATAGATATTTATAGTTATTGTCATAGTTACTGCTCTTCACTGACTAAATAATGACCGAATAATCAATGTATTGTTGACTGGGGCAGTTCACTCGGTTGCTTGGAAGGGCCTTCCAGGCAACCAGCAGCAGATGTTTGAGGGTTTGTATCCTAATCCAAAGACTCAATGAGCGAATGAAGCAGATTATCACTGACAGAGCATGAAGCTCAGGTGACCTTTCTAGGAGAATAAAAGGTTAGAAATGAAGACTTCAGGCTTGTTACTGAGAAGGAAATGAAGATGTGTATAAACTTTGTCCTGGATGCTTCATGCCTGTAAAGCCTCAAGATCCAACCAACCTTATCAGCTGCAAATCTACATGGATTTGCATACAAATTAAAGCTGGCTCACCACTGACCTACTTGGGTTCAGACTGGATGTTAAACCTTCCTGACAGGTTCTGCCAGAGCGCTGACCAAACATACTCTACTTTTGCAGCGTTAGGAAGAGCAAACAAAGTTTTACTGATATTTTACTTACATAATTTTCCTGTTTGTATATAGAAATCCTTTTTGTCTCATTCTTGGGATTTTTTTCAGTTGAAAGCTTTTATCATTTAAAATATAAAAACAACATAATAATACATTTATTACAGTTTCAGACAACTGAACTATGAACGATGAATACTCACCACTTATTAGTCCTGCTCAGAGAACAATGCACTTTGATGACAACTAGGTTGTTGCTTCTGTCTACTTCAGCTGGAAAAAGTCTTTTTTTTTTTTTTTTTTATTGATTTATAGATCAGGAGAGTTTGATTCTGTGAAAACCATGGAGCATGTGCAGCATATGTCAAGAAAAACCTTTCAGTTTGCAGATATGGTTTTATAATTATCACTTGTGGATCTTCAAGACCACAATCCAGTTGCAGGTTCTGGCCTGACAGAAGACAAGATACTTCCCTACACCTACAGGGCTGTGTTATGTGCCAATCAGTTACTTTTATACGTCAATCAGATATTGCTGTCCTTCTGTAATCTTTGTGTAATCCCATTTCAGGGCTCATTCTCTATGAGCTGCAACTTGCTGTCTTGAACTTTTGCACTGCAACGTAAGTAAACTTCATGAAACCACAGGAGAGCTTCAAGACTTCACTTTCAGTCTCAGGTATAGATATAGTCCCGCTCAGCCATAGTTGAGAGGGAAGATAATACAAGTCTTGGTTTATAATAAAATTTCCTACCATGTCACGTGACCAAAACCTCTTGTCTTCATCCGTGCAGACTGAGCACAAGAACCAAGAATTTTGTTGTGGCATAAATATCACTATTCTCTTCATCTGTGATCAGTACTTTTTGGCTCAAGGGTTACAGTAGCTGCAGAGCATTTAAGTGTACATCCTACGTCTTGTTTTTTCCGAAATTGCCTTCCTACATGAGCTCCAAAACACAGACTTCCACTTTGAAAACTGGAAGACAAAATAATGTCCACTGAGTGGTGTAGATGTTTATGTGTAGGAAGGGTGCCTGTTGATGGCCCAGTAAATATGAGAACTGCCAATCATATACTGTAGAGCCAAATTTAAAAGCAAAGCAAAACCATGCTAAAACTTGCCAAAACAAAGAAAAAAAGGGGGAAAAAAAGGTACTGGCTGTCTTTGCATAGGAAAGATAAAGCACATATTTGAGAATCACTCTCTCATGTGCGTGCTCGAGCACTCTCAGCTGGAAAGATTTCAACAACATTCAAATACAGCCATAAACATATATGCTAAGATAATTGCTTTGTTTTGGCAACTTCCAATATAATCAACTGTCCTTAAATGTCCACCCGAAACCTCAATACCATGTCTTGGGCTCACCTTGCAGATTTTGTACAGAGAATCCTGTCCATCTCCGTCCGAGTCCTTGAAGTAGTCATGTGCGGGAAAGGTGCGGTGGATGTCACGAGTGATGACACTTTCCTGTGCCGAGTCCTGCAACATGAAGAAAAAGGTTAAGTTTAAGGCAATGCACATTCAAAGGACACCATGCTGGGCTTCATTAAAAGTTATCATAATAGATTCAAATGTGATGACATAAAGCAAAGCGTTTTCATGTGGACATTTGTAAGATTTCCACTTATATAACCCAGCATCAGATTTCTGTCTCTAAAAATATATTCAGTTCAAGAGACGCGTATTTATGATGTTAAACTGGAACCATTCACAGCTACAATACAATCTAGCGACACACTGGTTCCCTCCATAACAGTCTCTTCAGTCCATTTGATTTCCTACATCTTTCTGACTCTCAAACACACATACACACAGACCCATGTATTTTCCATTTTCTTTATTTCCTTCACATACACTCATAAGCACACTGTGTATTTTTTTTATTTATTTTTTTTTACAAGGAGGAGGACAGTCTTCTTCAACAAATCACAGTAAGTAGCAGATAAACCACACTGAGCATGACTGGCATTGATGTGTGTTTGTGGAGAACCTGTAGGTCTGAGAAAGTGTGTGGAAAAACTAATAATCTCTCTTGCTTCTTTTCTCTTCTTGTTTCCTGAGAAAAGCCGGAGGGAAATTACATCCAACTGTCCAAGATGGAGGAGGTCGTCTGAGACGCATTTGTGGAAAACTCTGATGGTGTTAAAATGGCACTGGTAAGGAGATCACGCAACACTCATCAGAGGAGGCTCCAGTAAAGCGCCTCCAATGAGTCATTACACTCATATAGAAGCTGAAATGTTTGTGCCACCCAATTGGTAACCTGAGCAATAAAATAGCAGCAAAGTTCAAGAAAATATATTCTTTTCAGGGTTTTCTGGCAGTCCAATGGTTTATACATTACCATGTAATTACAAAGGCTCTGGTTCAAACCTGCTTTTTGATCTTATTTTGCATGTCATCCCTCCTCTCTCTCTCTCCACATTTCTTTTATGTCTGTATATTTTCCTCGTGGGCAAAAGGGTACATTACATTATCGAGATTCTTTCTAAACCAAACAACAACAAATAAAACTCATGAAAGGGGCTATTATTAAAAATGCCAGACTAAGGCTGAACCACTTCATATCATCTTGTTGTCAAAGTTAAGATGGCTCCAAAAATGTCTTCGACAACATTCTTATTTTCTGCAAATAAATAAAATACACACACACACACACACACACACACATATCAAATGGTTTGATAACAGCTGGCACAACTGTGTGTAATGCTTTAATGAGATTTGTAGTGAAGATTTGGTGTGTCATTCTGTATATTGTGTTTTGGAAGTGGATTAACATTGTGCCTGTAATGTGGCATAAAATTAAAATTAAAATTAAAAAATGTAGCTCTTCAGGATTGAGGATCCTTTTCCATTTGGAAAAGCATTCGTCTATGATTGTAGGCGTCAACGTACAATTAGTTTAATCTTACAAGTAAAGTTTAACTCGGTTATAGAATTCTTAACTCAAATAAAACCACATGAAGTTCAGATCATCTCAGGTCTTTCCAGCTCTGTGGTAAAATCATCATCAGTAAGTATAATGTCGAAATGCAGAGAACAGTATAGCTTCCATGATAACTACTTGCTTTACCAAGAAATAGACATTTGAGCAATTCCAAACAGAGAGAGAATACAGATAACAAGTTTATAAGTTTGCTTTTTTTTTTTAAAGAGTAAACAAAAAATGAGGAGGAAAAAAATATATATCAGATTTGTCACCCACCAAAGTAATTTGATGCAGGTGTAAATCTTTTAGAGGAAGTTAATTTTGAAATTTCTTTAATAATAAATGTAATGTTCCATGATTTCAACTTCTTCAATGCATAGATTTGCTCTCTCTTACTCAGGATTTTATGTGACAAATTTACTTACAACAATTAGACACATCAACATATCCAGTTACTGGTGAAAAACAGTCGTGCAATTATTAATTGTATTTCTTCCTGGGAAACCTCAGAAATCAGCATTTCCTTGCATCTTTGAATGATAACATACAATTAAAGGTTTCTGCAGAGCGGGCATATGAGTTCTCAGCAGCAAAGTCCTCATCCAGCAGGACAGTGAGCTCCACCACTCAGCAAAAACTCTTAAGGGACAGCCTGAGAAGAGATGGGTAACATGAGCTGTTAACCCAGCATTTGAATTTCCAATATCCAAATCCCATGAAATGTCCACGGGATGCATCAGAAGAAGGCCAATTCACAGCTGGTCTGATAGCATCACAGTACAACATCCCCAAACCCAAGCAATTTGATGGCATACAATTTATTTTTAGTGGGCCGTGATGGATGTCAGTGTTGGCTCCATTGTCCTAAACCAGTACAGAACCAGAGTGAAGCTTGAAATGTCTCATCCTTCCTGAATGCTCCTCTTTCTTTGGGGATGCTGGACCACAACTTTTATTTTCCTTGAGGAAAGCTAGCAAAGAGCATTGAGGCATTACACTCAGTGGTTTCTAAGAGGACAACCACTCAAAGCACTGGCTTTTTACTCAGTGAGCAACAACATTACTATTTAAAATAATTACAGATTAATGAACAATTTCAAACAAACACATTTATGATGTTGCCATGTTATTACCATGGCAACATCAGCAAGGACCAGCAAGAATGTCGCTGACAGTGAAAGTTGTAAACACTTTGATTTAATAAGCCATGCATGCCTCTGCTAATTAAAAGCCTCATTACTCAAAAAACAGCAGAAAATAGGAGAGGACGTCCTCTATGCCGAATTATTCCCTTCTGCCTTTTATCTCTTCCTTTTCTTCTCTTCAGTTTTCTCCCACATCTCATTGAATTCTTTAATTCCAGTTCATTGATTCCTTTTTCTTGCTTTTCTGCACTTGTTTTTCCACTTCCGTATTCTAATTTCCCACTTTCCCGTTCGTTCACTGACTTTTTCCTTTCGACTTCATTTGCTCTCCTCCATCTTTCTACATCGCCTTGTAAACGGCAGCTTCATCTCCTCTCATTTACAATGCAGAGCGAACAGACAGACATTTAAGCACATTCGGTGCAGGCTTACAAGATGAGCTTTATCCCATTGACATTCAGGGTTCACATATTTCCTGCATACATGCACCGTTGCAATGATCTGTTTGCAGCATTGAAGATAGGAAAACATACATTCGAAGGATTGCTGCACCCAGTTTGTAATAGATCAGGTCAAGCACAGCTCAAAATGACAATACAAGCTTTTTAAAAAGAAATAAATAAATAAAGAACAAAGCCTCAGTTACAGTAATGTTGCCTTTTCCTTATTGCTTGAAAGTTATTTTTGTATTTCAGAGAAAATTGGTCTAAATTTAAGACTGAACCAGGCACATTAGATTAAACGTTTCTTTGCTAACTTTGAACTGGAAAGAACAGTTCCTGTACAAGTCACTTGTTTGGATGTTTTGAGTGCAGATGGACGCAGCTCTTTCATCAGTGAAAAGATGACAAAGTTTCATGAAAGCCTGCAGCATCACTTCATCACAGTGGCCAAGTTCTGCTTCACTACCATTCATTAACTGTACAAAACAAAACAAATTAACCCCAATTCTATACCCTATAACCCAATGGCATAAATAAAGCCTAAAATGCACCAAAGATTTCCTCATTATTTCCTGCACTGAAAAGTGGTATGTTTTAGATGAGCTAATGAGGACAGACCCGCTCATTCCTCCCAGTGGTGCCTGTTTGAATGGTTGTCTTGCTACAGAAAGCTATGAACTTAATAAGCACCAGAGTGATCAGGTTGGAGACCTGTGATTATATTACATTCTATATTTTCCCAAGAGTCCTTGTAGGTTCAATTGGGTAAATACAAAAGTATTGCAAATGCACTATGATCAATATTAAAAAGAGGAATAACAAGTACAGAAGTACTTCTCCACATTTCTATAACTTGGGTGGACAGGCCACAGGTTTTTGAAACCTCCAGGTTGTCTTTCCATAATGGAGAAAGATGGATGTTTTCATAGACTATGGCACAGACAGAAGCAGAATCTGTCTTTGTCTGCTGAATATCTTTCTTCGTCTAGTGAATAAAACAAAAGAAAGTTAAAGGCACCCAGAAGGATGGTGGTGATTGTTACTGTAGCTTCCAGACAGGAATGACAGCAGGACATAGCATCTGTGGCTGTGATAAAGCCAGAATAGGCAGCCCCACATCTAGAGTCACACACACACACACACACACAGAAAAGATCCTGTGTTGCAAGATTGATTTGGAGTGATTCACCATTTCACCATCAGTCCAAATAAAATGTACTGTCAGTGTGAGTCTGCCTTCTACAGCATTGTGTGTACCTGTCAGATTTATTCCTTCGGGGCTTTTAAACACACTGACTGAAAGTAAGAGCAAGAAAGGATGAGTGAGAAAGAGGTAAATTAAGGCAGATAAAACAGGGGGAGAGACAGATTGAATAAGGAAAGGAGAAGAGAGTGAGACATGTAAACAGAGAGTATCAGGAGGCTTCCTCTAATTGTAGCCTGGGGGCTCGTGGTGCAGACAGTCCATTACTCAGCTCTCACCAACAGGTTACCTACTTAACACGTGCAGCTAAAAATAAAAACTGCAAAACTGCTGATCTGTCCAAAGCTGCTCTGGTCCTCCAACTGCATTTTATTGAAGTGGCCACATGTTCAAGTCAAGGGGGATTTCCTCTCCCGACAAACAGCCATTTGGCCAAACCTAATGATGTACAAGAGCTTCAACTGTTTCCATAGTCACTACCATTGTGATCAATAATCAAATAGTTTCTAATAATCCTCAAATAGACCAATAGAATCTTAGAATATCCATTGAACATCAGCATTAATAATTATGTTTCTAACAAACGCATTACATTTAAAAACCATAACGTTGTAAGTTACAAAGTTCCAACTATGACAGAACTACAGAAAAGTTGTTTCTGTTTCTGTTTCTTTCAGTCACGGTTCTGATGCTGCTCCCCAAACAGATGACTGCAGAAAGGACTGCACTCTTCACAACAGACTGAGGGAAGATATGCAACATCTTGCTGAAGGACCTAATCTTCCTTAAGTAAAGTCTGCTCTGCCTCTTGTAACCAGCATCAGTGTTGAAGCTCCAATCAAATCTGTTGTCCAGGTGAACACTGATGTATCTATACTGCTTCACTATGCCCACTTTTACTTCTGTTTCTGCTGTTTTGACAAAAATCCTGGTTCTTAAAATCCACAGTCATCGCGTTTGTCTCATTTACATCCAGGGTGAGATGATTGTTCCAACACCATGCCACAAAGTGTCCCACCAGTTCTCTGTATCTATCACTTGATACGAACAATTGCCCAGCATCTTCTGATGTGGTTGCAGACAACGACGGAGCAGCAACAAGAAGTGGAAGATGAGAAGGCTGAGATGTGACAGGGAAACGGTGGCATGACCTCAAAAATTCCCTGTATCCCTTCCTGAAGGCACTTTTTTTTTTTACCCAATTGAGAAGCTCTCTCAGGTCAGTGTTGATCCAAGGTTCGTTACTGGGGAACAACATCACTGTTCTGGTGGGGATGGTGTTGTCCACACAGAGGTTAATATAGTCAAGTCACACACTCAGTCATGGCAGTTGATGTCATCTCCATGTGGCTCCAAGTGTCTCCATTCCAGTCTGTAGCCCGAAAACATCCCCACAGAGTTTCTTCAGCTTCCCGTGACCACTTCCTCACAGTCCTTTTGGTAACAGGTTGCATCTGGGTGACTGGTTTAAAAGGTTGAGGAAAGGAAGACCATGATTCAAGTGCAGGTTAGAATATTAAAGAGAGGGGGCAGGTTACAACAAAAGGTATTCGTGGAAAAGGAGACGTTTCAAAATCTCCTTGAGCATAGAGAGACTCGGCTCTGCGCTTGTAGCTACTGTTACAGCAAGGAACGCGCTTGTTGTGTAGTTTATCAACAGCTTATACATTAATACACACACACAATGGATGATACTGAGCAACTCACTATAAGGCAGCGTTTCAAAACTGAATTTAATTCTATTGAACTGAATCGATCGAAACTGAAGTAACAGAATCAAATACTGCTTAAGACAATATACAAGTGTAAATAATGAAGAATAGATGTAAAAAAAAAAAAAGAAAAAAGAAAATGTGAATGGTTGTATTAATTTATATTATACTTAAATAGCAACAAAAAACAACACATCATTTCATGATACAAGCAGTTTGTTGAAAAAGCTGAACAACTGAGCTGACCTTTTTTTGTTTTACTACATCATGAATGCCACTGAAACAAACTGGTGACCTATTTTTGTCTTAGGCTGTTGTATTCCTCTGTTCCGTTATATTATATCAGAGAGATGACACCAGGTGGTTGCCATCGTCATCGGTCCCTCACTTGAAGGTAGCCAATATTTCCCGACTAATCGACCTTAATGAAGTTTAGTCCCATCAAAGGTAACAGAGGTCATGTCTTTCTACAGAAATAATACATTGACTTATAGATATCATATTTAAACATGAGACACTTTGAAGACAAAGCGGAGCAAGGCCAAAGAAATTAAATCAAAAATAATGTGCCCTTTGAAGCACAAGGTCAATACATTGACATTTAGCTATAGGAACATGCATCACTCGGTCAATCAGCAGGCCTAAATCCCATCAAACCGTCCTTGAACAAGATAATGAAACACCTTAATCCTTTAACAGTCTTGAGCTCTGTGTATACAAGTGCTGTGGATGTGTTTGGTGCAAAAATGAAAGAGCAAAATGTGAGAAGTAGCTCCATCCCTCTTTTAATTGTATCACTGTAGAGAAAACCAGTGTGCTCTCAAATTGCCCTTGTCTTCTGAAAGCATTATGTAACTCTCCGGGTGTGGAAGTGGCCCACGGGTACTGGCTGGGGAGAGATGCAACCATGCTGTGCTAAAATGATGAGGCAGCAGCAAAATATGCCTTTTTAAACAGCTGAACACTCAGAGCCCACGAAGTCCTGAAGTGACAGCCTAGTCAAACAAAGATGATGCTGCTTGTGTTAAAACTGCTGGGAGAGACCTGAAGATGGATTGCTTGGTTTGTCACAAGCTGTGTACAACACATCGACTGTATAAAAAGAACTGGACAAACCCACTGAGGTATCAGCCATAGGCATTCTGAACCGGGTATTTGAAGCTCTTTTTTTTTGTCTCACTGCAGGGCTGTCCATTGCAAATGGGCAGAACAAGCAGGCCTGAAAGCCGGCTGGAATATGTCCAGCACAAGTTAGCTATTTTCACCTGGCTAACGTGACCTGACACGTTGCGCTCACTGTGGGATTAAAACATTTGATGAAACAACATTTGAAATGTTGGAGACAAGAACAGACAGAGCGGTCATTTAGCTTCGATGAGCTAACACTGAATGATTGCAGCCTTGCAACACTTCACACTGACTCATCTGGATCCTCCTCCAACATTGACAAAGACCAGCCCACTTTCTGCTGGACTCTGGAGGACTGAACCTCGGTCTGAGGCTCAGTTAACTTGTAGGGTACAAAGAAGGAAGATCAGTTAAAGGACGAAACATGCATTTTTCTTCACTCCAACCTGTTTCTCCAACCTTGGAAAGTTTCAAGAAGACTTGTTCAGCAGCTGACACTCAAACGACGATCATAACCACAAACTGTAACTTCAGGATTCCATGTCCAGAAGCCTGGAAGAACCTGACTGAGACGTCTCTGAGCAGTCCAGTGCTGCTATTTTTTACTCCCTGTGAGCATCGGGGCGAGGGGGATGAATAACTGTTTTTTGTTGTTTTGGTTTTTTTTTTTGGAATAATTGTAGCTGTCTACATCTTTCTCATACAATCAGAAATATGCTCCGTATGAAGATAAACTCCGATTACTTCTGCCAGCGACTCCATGGAGATGTAGCTTAACGGTAAACCAACCAATCAGAGCAAAGCTCATTCATCACAACAACCAATCAGAGTGTAGGCTATATAATCATTAATGAACACACCAAAGCAGCTTTTTCTCATGACAAAGAGAATGCACATAGGCAATTTTTGGTAAAAACAACATCCCCTTCATAGAGAACTGGGAAGACATTTAATCAGCCAATGAATGCAGTTATGCTTTCAGTGCAGCATTGCAAAAGTACTTTTAAGTGATTTTAACGGTCACATTTGACGGCATCAGAAAAAGGCAGGCTGTCAGATAGAGGAACAAGATGTGATAATCATTTCATCATGGGACACTTCACTGCTGACTATTTCCAGACAGCATCACCCAGAGGCATTCATGTAAGAAGTAACAGAAATAACCACACAGAATTTGCAAAGGACTTCTGAAATTTTTAACTAATTATTTTTTATCATTTCTAAAAACCTGGGTGTTTGATTTGAGGTACTGTAGTGTTTCACTGCTGCAGAAAAAGTTGTGGATGCATAACATTAACATATTTCTTACAAGATTTAAAATGATCCATGGGTCTGTTTGAACACAAAGTTATACATTTCCAGTCTAGACAGATGTTTTCCATGATTGAACCTGGGACCATTTTGTTACCAGGGAAATTACCAGAACACTACAGATATTAATGCCATGTCCCTACTGAGCACTCTGCTAAGAGGCTCTTTACAGTATTCTGATGACACTCCACTTTCTGCAGCATCATAATTTGCTTCCATGTTCAGTAGCTGCATACATGCTGTTATATATTTATAAAGCTAAACCACAGTTTCTCTTTCCAGAAATGGTCTTCATTATGATGTGAAAATGCACAGAGCCCAGTTAAGGACTTAGGTAGGGTCTATTCCAGATGTGATCATAGCTGAACCAACACAGAGGCAAATGACAAAACCTTGCATGCAAACATTCAGCAGTAATTCAATGAAATAATGCGAAGCAAAAACAAAATGTACGTCATCTCAAAAGTAACTCAAAGAGTAAACTCAAGAATGAAGCTGTTCATTTTTCAGCTAAACTGCAGAGCTATAAATTAGTAGACGTGTTTCACGTCGGACCTTCCCAAACCACACACAGGAAAATGGAAGAATATCTAAGATTTAACTGACAAGGAGAGAGCATGCTCACTTTAGAGCAGAGTTAAAGCTACGAAGCACGAGGGAAAGGGTTGCATCTGTGTGGTGAATCTCTCTGACTTTGGAGCTCATTTGATGAAATGTCTCAGCATCTACTAGATTGATTGATGTTTGGTACACAGAGTCATGGCCCCTGTATAATTAAACTTAATGAAGTGAAAGCTAATGATTTAAGGCTTTACATAAGATACTGGAAGGGCACACCTGTCAACTATCAGACCACAGTCTGCAGCCCACAATTTCAAAGAGTCATGCAAGATGTATGAGAGAATTGGTGTGTGGGTGTACAAGTGTGTCCTCGTTATGCCATCAAAGGCTCTCGGTGGTTGCCGCAAGGCTCCACCATTAGCAGTCAGAGACTGGCTTCCTCTCCAATTATGACTTCCCCAATTCAAAAGAGTCAGGTGGCCCTTTCTCAATCAGGACGGAAGGAGGAAAGTGACAGGAAGGAAAAGTAAAGAGGAAGTTAGACGAATGCTACCATTTGTGGAAATGAAAGGGAATTCCTGATATATTCTTGGCCATGAATAATGAACTGGCCTGGACTGGGAGCTGCTAATTTTGGTTTGGCAGAATGGAAAGTGCGGGTGCAATGCCTTCAGTTGATGTGTATGTGAAGTGGTCAGATAATTTTTTTATTATAAATATATTTACTAACAACTCCAAACAGCTGCTTTTGGTTTTCTGCTGCGTTGGAATGTGCACAGATTGATGAAAAGGAAACTTTACACTGGTACTTTATCAGTCAACCTGCTTAACTTAACTTTAATCTAAATTGGATTAGTCCGTGTCATCATGTAAGATGTGAATGACTAGTCTCTTGGCAAGGCTGTACATTTCCTCTAACATTCAGTTAGATAGAATAGGCTCTCCAGGATAAAGTGACTATAGCTAACGGGCATGAAACTGCTTCTAACCTCCTAATGACTCTTCTTTATCCTTTCTTATCCTTTATTCTTTTTGTCTTGCTCCTTTCCTCTTCAATCATTTCCCCACCTTTATTTTGAGTGTCCTTACATCCGAACTTGAGATTTTTTTTTTTACTTTCTGTATAACCTTGCCGCTCTGTTTAAGGCTCTACTTATCACGGATCCTGTCATGCTGTCCAACTTCTGTCACTGCGTTCCAAGATTTTTCTCTTCTCAATTTCAACCATCCTTCAAAAACCTTTCCATCTCCACTTCCACTTCTATCCATAAAAAGAGGCACAAGAAAATAGCAGGATTATATTGAAGGTCATCTGTAGTTTAAATGTTTGAGTGTGTGAACTTCAAAGGCTAATTTAAGACCAATAACAAGGGATTCAGCTGTACAAAACAAGTACTGTTCACATCAAGAAGCACATGGTGGGTATTAATTCAAACTTCTAGGAAAGACATGAGTACAGAGATGCTAAAATACCACATGATATCAATCTGCTGCAAATTTTAAAAGGAGTAATTGTTATTGTGTGTGTTCCCTGTGTATTAGCTAATAGCTAATTTTTAAACTTTTCTTTTTAATATTCTTTATTTTTAATCAGCATAATTCCTAATCACACAATGTTTTTTTTTTTATTTTAACCATTAAACTGCCATGTTTTTGCCATGATG
>JBAMYA010000002.1:2336728-2352632 GCA_037176975.1 Arrhamphus sclerolepis | reverse complement strand
GTTCCAACACTAAGATGGATGCAAGATATGAGATGAGGTGCATTTAGAGTGCCACACACACACACACACATATACATATATATATATATACATATATATATATATATATTTATCAGTGACTTCATTATTTGGTTTAAAAGGCCAGCAATCACAAGGAAGCCAAATGTAGCTTAAACAAAGTACAACAGAATTTATAATTTGAAGTCCTTTCAAAACACACCACTCTTATTTCTCCACAAAAAAATGCAACACTCGAATGGTGGATGGGTTGACTGTGTAATCAGCCAACATCTCTCATGAGAGGATCCTGTGTACCATATGGTATTACATGAAGCTGCACTGTAAGCAAGGTTATAGTATGTTTAGATAAACCAAGAGCTTAGCATTCTTCCATTACCCACACATTCCCAGAAACTTTACAAGTCTGTAATTTTACCTGAGTGCATGTTCTATGTTTGCATTTGAGAAGGGGTGCATGTGTGTGTGTGTCTGCAACTATATAAATGTGTGCACACATGTATGTCTTCAGTAAAAGATTTTATTTGCCTCCTTACCCAATTGTTATAAGTCGTTATTTAACAAAAGCCTCTGAGCAGCATGTATGGTGTGCTTGATAGCGATGCTTAACAAGCACACTTAACCTCAGCTGGCCATGCTAAGCTAAAGAAAGGAAAGGTTGTTCCAAAGTGACAGCATGGCCATGCCAGTCAGGCCAAGGTCAGGAGAGGAGGGGACAACATCATGAATGAACCTGTCGGGCTCATTGGTGCAACTACCATGCACCAGGGAAAGACTGTTTATGACAGGTAAAAGGAGTGTCCACACCAAAGAATAACAACCTCAGCAAAAACTAAAATGATCTTTAGGCATTTTAAAATCTTGTGTGTTAGTGTTAGTATGCTTTTTTTTAGAAGGTATTTATGTTTATCGGACATTTTAATAACTGATTCCCTGTGCAGTGGATAAGTCTGGGTGATTTCAGAGGAAAATGTCTTCTTACGCCAGCTCACATAAAAGAAGTCATCAGAAGAAGAAAAAAGACAGAAAGAAATTAACAAAGAGCAGGCTTTCTTTTTTATGTTTACTTCCTTATAAAATTGCAAATAATAATAATAAGATTGCGTGGAACAAAGTTTTGTAACTGTCTACGAAGGAAAGGAAGCACTCCTGGATGTATTTTGTTTGGCTTCCAATGTTTTTATGGTTCATCAAATCGTTCTGGACATCACCTCAATTTTATCAATTGCCAGTACTGTTGTGATAGAGGTGTGTTCACTTGTATTCACTTTTTTCACAATCATCTATATTTAATATTATAATTAAAATCATAGTACTTGGCATTTAATTCAGGAAATTAAGGTTCATTGTCTGTTAATAAGCAAAATTAATGTTTGGACGGAGTTGATGGACTTCCCGTATTTTAAAAACATGCATAATAGAAACTGGTCTTTTAACAGACCGAAAAAGCTCAGAAAACCACAACTTCATCCTCTTGTAATTACATCCATGTACGTAACAACAACAACAACATATACTGAGTGTTCACCTTATGTTTAACTCACTTTTAAACACTACAAAATGCCTGAGTGGTAAAACGCTGCAATCTCCTCGAGGAAAAGCCCTCACAGGAACATAAATTTAAAGTGTTTTTGTAAGCTCCTTGTTATATCTGTACTTCTATTTCGGTTGCCACAAACATGTTGCCTCAGTCCAACATCATGGGAACCATTTGAAATCTAAACTCTGCTCACACAAGAATGCTGTGCATTTGCTCAGCTCATCGTTAGTGTATGCTGAGTATTTTAGTTGGAGGGAAGAAAAGTTGACAGAAAAAAACTGAAGTCCAGAAACAAAAACACAAAACAGAATGTAGGTGCAGGGATTTCTTTCTGGACATTAAATTTAGTGGATCTTAACCTGGGATTCCTTCCACCATAATTGGTATTCCAAAGATCACAGGGGATGTGAGGTTTTCACTGTGCAAATATTTGTGTAAAATCATAACACTTTCACTGAATTATCATCTGTGCGAGACTGAAAAGCAGAGAATTGCAACAACTTTGCACAAAGAGTTTGCTCGCCTGTATACTAATAAAACAGCAATCCTTGTGGACATTTTTACAATTATAAAATATACAATGTAAAGCATGAACAACAAGCAGATGCCTTGAGTGAGATGATTGGCTTTCTGCTTTTCTTTTTTACGTTTTAAGTATTATTTATTAAGATTATATTATTGAAAAGAAAAGTGTGATAGATTGGTCAAGAATGGGTTTTCAATGAAGCTTTGGAGATGATTCTCTCTGTGCATTTGCTTGGCAGGGAGAGAAGAACTACACATGAAAGGTGCACATAGCCAACATGAAGTCAAACCTTTGTGAGCTGCCTTACATTAAGTATTTGTCATCTTATTATTTTGGAGCCAAATGTAATCATATTTGGAGATGCTGAAACAACAAAGATTTGAAATTAATAATAAAATTGTAGAATTATATTTTTCGAGTGGCAGCAGCACTCTATTCTGTTGGACTCATCTTTGTGTGAACAATTTATTAACTTTTGTATCTAATGAGAAAAGTTTGTGTTTGTAAATGGTTGCTCATTCAAGCCAGAGATGTTCTGGAGCCAGTACCTAGCAGCCATCTGTAATTTTTTGATTATAAAGTATTTGTAAATTGACTTCACTTTGAACAGCAACTGCCTACATCCATCTCAATATATGGTCTATGGCTTCAAGCACCAGGAAAAATGAAGGAGTCCGTGGAAGGGTTCAGGGATTCATAAACTCTTCCTAGGTAATTGATTGCTCCTAGAGGTGTAATATGTGTGGGATTTTGTTTTTCTTGTTTCAGGCTGTAGGAACAGAAAAAACACACATGGGTCATGCTCAGCAATGGAGCCATTAGAGAGAATGGCTGTTCAAGTGGAGGTGGGAGGCCTGACAGTGGGATACACACTATTTTAATATTACCATACCAAGCCTAAATACAGAGGCACCCAATGTTTAAGCCAGAGCATTAGAAGATGCAACGAATGTAAAGACAGGGGAATCCGCTTCAGACACCCAAATTAAAACATGACCTATGGTCCACATTGAGTAACATTAGTGGGAGCTCCCTGTGTGCAGGCACCCTCCTGCTACCCGTTAATCACTGCTCAGAAAGGTGGACAGTCACCATTACACACACACTGATGCCTCACTTTACAATAACACGGCGGCAGCCTTGACTCCACATCTGTCAAGAATATGTTTAAAAAGAGTCATCATCATTGCTCTTTATTTTAGAGATTGGGGGATGGGTGCAGGCTGATAGGGAGAGAGTTGTCTGGTTAACATCTAGTTCCTCACCTTAACCAGCTACATAGGACAGTAGAGTAAGCTCAAATGGGGTTGGGGGTTGGGTTGAGGGTTATGCGGGTACTGACTGGGAGGTAGAGGGCTGCAGATAAGCGGTAACCTGGTTCTGATGGCCCGAGGATATTAAATCATTGTCAGTGACTCCCAAGAGTTCACAAACATCAGCATTCCCATCGCTCTAAACCAGCCTTATCACACCGATCAGTTATCTGGTACTCTAACAAACATGCCTGCTATCATCAAACATTCACTCCTCCACACACACGCAAAATAAAGCATACATCAGAATGAAATTCATCCAGACAAACTGTCCAACAGAAACAAATTAGAACCTAATTTCAATCTCAGATATTTAAGACTCTTCAGAATAACAATCTGAAAACTATATTGAAAAAAGGGGAATAAATTAATGCATATTTGTGCATTTCATGTAATACTCACTTTTGTTGCCTACCAAGAAGATAATAGGCTGAATATCAGATTCTTCATTAGCCTTCTTGACCATGCTGAACCAATCCTCCAAGTTCTCAAAGCTCTGGTAGTTTGTGATATCATACACCAGGAGAACACCCTGCATTGGAAAAAAATATGTTAATGTTATAAGACTAAGAATATTTGTAAACTGGGAGATAAGGGATGTATGTAGCATATTTCTTACCTCATATCCACCCAGACTAATTAGTAATATTTTGTAAGAAAAAGAACAGCAGGTGGCACTGCTTCTCTACAACCAGCAACAGTCTGGCAACAGTCACTCCCATCATAAAAGTTTGCAGTTTTAGTATTATTATAATTTTTGTATGATTGTGCGCATTTAAGTGGATCCCTTTTTAAAGTGAAAATAGAGCCAATAAAAAAAATCCTGGTGTTGTATGCATACTACAAATTCACTGCAGAGCAGAGGTCACGATTGGTTATCTAGAGTCTGAGCTAATGAATGAAGGCTGTCTGCTTCGAGGCAGACCTTCTCCTCCCTCAGTAATCCTTAACAAGGCAGAAATAGTCATGCAACAATACCAGAGCCATGTTTGAGCAAACAGTCAGGTCAGAAGGAGTTGTTTACACGAACACATAAATGAATCAAAAAGTAAACAGACATAAGAGCTGTATAAATCAAGAAAAATAACAAACACATAGCTCAGCTATCTACTATCAGTGTTCCAACTTCTACTTATAATAAAGGGCTGGAAAGGAACGGGAGCCAAAGTAAACGTTTCTGCTTTTACTGCATGATGCAACATGACTGGAAGGGTGTCTGTTGCTTTTTGTTCAACAGACACGCACTGCCACAACACGCAAGGTCGGTGCTGACAGCTTACACCTCTCACAATTACTCTGAGCTTCTCTGACCTGCCATGATTGATTACAGGGCGCACAGCGCCAAACAATAGGTGTTAAAGTTTTAGGCAACAGTGTTGACAAAACATTGTTTTAATTTGCAATGATTTGACAAGATATAAAGGAAAGGTATCATATATTATTTATATACATTATACTGTATTGATACAAAGTTCAGAATAGGCTTTAGAAAAGCCCAAAGAAAAGTGCATCTTTCAATTGAAAATAACTTTTTTTTTAAAGTTTTTGCTGAGCTTTCATTTACGAGTGACAAAAAACTATATCCCATACGTGCCATACAGAGTTTATGCTCTTCTTGCCCATGTACTGGATCATCCATGGCAGTATGGGTAGACAGATTTTAAATAGGCCCTTTTGCACAAGATGAGATGCAACACAGCTACTTGTGGACACTGCTGCCACCACTAGTATCACCTCAAACACACCAATATAATTTACAGCATCTTCAGAAGCTTCAACTTTAATCAACTTAAGTTTCCAACTCAGATATTTCTGCAAGTATGAGCTGACTTTGTTAGCTTAATTTAACTGTTTACTTTTTTTATGTCGAGGACTGAGGTTAAGGGACTGTAAGCTCCAGCAGATGCATACTCCAAACTGTATTTTTGCTTGGCAGAATTTTAAAAAAGTGGGAAGAAATGATTATGTGTGAGCCTGTGTGTATGTGTGGGTCCTTACGTGGGCTCCATATAAGTATTTATCCAGCATTTTCCCCCCTAATGTTTGGCCTCCAATGTCCCACACTTGCAGAGTCACATTTAGATTTCCTGTAGTGGGGAAGGAAATGACATAATTATGCCTGATATCAAAAAGGAAACATATATGACCAAAAGAAAATCACAGAAAATAAACTAAAAGTAGCATGTTAAAAAGTAGCATTTAAATTTTTGATTTCCACTTTCCTTTGTTAGAAATGTTGTTTTGTTTTGTTTTTTCTCCTGGACAGCTATAAAGAAAAGTGAAGAAAATTATTTAAAAAAAAAAAAAAAAAAACATTTTTGAAAGCGATAAGACTGCAATTTGTGGGTTTCCATTCCGGATGTTTTTTGTTTGTTTTCATGAAGGTCAAAATCATCTAGAAATAATGGATCGGCTGAAACTGGAGCCTGTACTTTGGGTGAGTAATTTCTACAATAAAAGTCAACATTGTTGATGCTTATAATGGAAATAATAAATCAGTGATTAATACTTCATACTAAGGTCTCTTGCACTGGCAGATCACCTATAGTTCACATCCAAGAATATCCAGCCAAGAGATGGAGGGGGATGAAAAGGTACGCTTACCCTCTAATTTAAACATTCTCAACACATTGGCTGTAAGAAAATGACTTCTTATTAGCCTGGGAAGAGCTGTTTGCATTGTGCCATGTCCTGCCAAGTAAGGAAAGTGAGGAGAATTATGTGCTGTTAAGGAAAATAGCAATAATTAAACGCAAAATAAGAGAAAAAGAAGACTGTTGTCCTTACGCTTGTGGAAAAAGAAAGAAGGGGTGAATTGGAGGGAGGGAGAAAAAGAAGGGCACAAAAACCAAATCCAAATAAATATTTTCTTCTTTTGGCAAGTGAAAAGAGTGGTTCAAAAGAGAAAATCGGTTAAAAGAGAGAGAGGGAGAGTGAGAGAGAAAGTGAGAGAGACAGAGAGAGAGTGAAAATGAGACAGGACCAGACAGCAAGGAGCTTATGTTGCTGTGATGAAGGCCCTGCACTGAGAGTGGGGAGGAGACTGTTCACTCTGGACACGGCTGGACGACTCAACCCCTTCATAAGCCCTCTTTTTAAAGCGAAGAAAGGAAACGCTGAGGTTCACAGTCACTACATCTAGACTATACACTACCAATGTAGAGCTACACTGAGGACTGCAATAAATAACAGCTCCTTAATGTCATAAAGAGTCATCCCCACCCTTCCACTGTGCTCAGTCACTTTATTTTTGTTTCAAAGATTTGTGCTTGCTCAACAGTGTTGGCATATTTCTGATTATGTACTGCAAGAAATACAAACAGAAATTGTGAGCAAGATTGACAAAACACTAAAACATAAAAACAAATACGACAGCATGTTGATAATAGTATTGTCCTCTTAGAGTGATTTGATGTTGACACAGACCATAAGCTTACAAAAATTTAAATTTGACAGAATTTATCAAGTAAATTTCACTTCAAGTCAATCCCCTCCACTGCCTGTACCACATTGGTTTGGCAGGGACATCTGGAAGAGGTATTGTTATAAAAAGCACACACAGTGGAGGCTGTTGTGTGCCAGTCGGCCTCGCCTCACCTCTGCCTGCATTGGAAAATGTACATTAAGTTTGACAAGCTGGGCCTTCATGGTGAGGGGGGCCAGCACTGGCTATAGGCTACTCTCCCCCCTGCTGCAGAAGACCCTTACAGCACCATGGAGACCCACACAATCTTTCCAATATTAGCCATAGTTGGGGTCCTAACGAAGTTTGGGACCACCCAGCTCGCAGAGCAACCCTCCTCTTCATCAGCTCATCAACACCCAATTCCCCAGAAAATGAGCCATTTAACAACTCAGGTGTTGAATCCAGCTTTGTTGCTGCTCCACTGATAAAGACATATGTACTCTATATTTAAACAAAGTTTACACTTCAATACTGAGAAGATCACCGATTATTTCAAGAAAGAAAGTTACTGGAAAGAGAGGTCACGCGATTAAATGCATTTGTTCAGGTTTGCATTAAGAAGTTGAGTCTAGCCTGCGCTTATGGTTGACTTTTTTCATCCTGACTCCACCACAACATTTTTGGGGGTTTAGTTCTCCTAAGCCTCATAAGCTGAAACTGACACAAAATCAAAATAGAATCCCTCAGCCAACTCACAAATCAGCATAACTTTTACTTTTAGCACTTAATTTGCCCTTGCTTAATGTTGTTTTATTAGTAATGAAAGAATGGAGCCACTTTGCAGATTTTTGGAGCTTAGGATTTTGGCAGAGTTTGAGAAATGCCATTTAAAATGCTGAAAATCCCCATTTCACATGGTAGGAACTTAAAATGGAGTGCTTTTGCCTAAATATAGCATGGGGCAATAAACATTTATTTTAAAGATTTAAGGTGAATACAGCATGCAGCTTTATTTCTTTAAGCTCAAATAAAATAGCATTGCTTTATGTAATATAGGACAAAGATCAGTTGAACATATGGGTCCGCAATATGGATATGAAATGTTTATGTATTTACTCAGTAATGTGTCCACAGAATTATGAGCAAGGCCTGCCCTTTTGGGCACAACTTGACCGTTGGCCTTGTGGAGTCCAAAAAAGTGTGCTGTTTGTTCTGGAGAGAAGACCTTTCAGAGTGAATAAGCTTGAGGAGTGGCAGACACTCTACAATGAGGAGCTACCAGAAAAGACACATTCAGCTTCTGAAGGATAATCTCTGCCTGAAAATGGCAGGACAAGAAAACATGAGAAATAAAAACATGACAGAGAGCAATGGTGAACAACAGGCCTCTTTGTTGGATTTGAATAGACATTTTCTCTTAATATTCTCATGACGTTAAATAAACACAAAACCCATAATCTTAAAGTTGAGGCACGGACAACTCCTAACAGTTAAGCTGGTTAGTCCACGTATTATTTCTGTAAATACATATTCTCAGTATTTCACTGAACACACAAGTCTGCAGTTTGCTGCGATCCTAGTGCAACACACATCTGTGTTACGTCTCAGAACAAGCAAGCGCTCCCCAAAGATTACAAAGGTGTCTCACCTGGAAGGCTTATTCTCTTCAGAAAGAAATCCAGGCCAATGGTTTGTTTGTACTGTTTCCCAAAAGACTCCTGTGCAAACCTGGTGGCGAGTGATGTCTGAAACAGAGACAAAAGGAGAGATGTGGGGAGTGACTGCCAGGCACCTCTGCAGATGAGAATTAAAAATAAAAAAAGATTTCAATACGAATTATTTCAAAAATTTATTTCAGGTTAAGGACGACACATTCATTTGCGGCAAATTGTTTCTAAAATAATATCTAAACATCACAGCGTCACCCAGAGTAAGACACAAAATGCTACAAAACTTCTGAAAGGAAAAACAGAATATTAAGAAACTTACTGAGAAGGTCATTTGATGGTAAGAAGAAAAAGAAAAGCTTTTATTCATCTCACCCAGACCAAACCAAAGTAAGCTTTTTACATTATTACATCATCATTATTACTATTATTTATAATATCACATAAAAACTATTTATAATTCAAACATTTCTAAATATATAATGGCATCATTTAACTTGAGATGACATTTCTATATAATCATTTTTCACAAAGACATGCAGCCATAATCAATGGGACCTTTAATCTTGATGTATGAGCTGCAGGACATTAGTTTCATCATTCACATCCCTCAAAATCTCTGTGATTTGACTTGAAGGATTTCTGATGTAATTGTCTGCCTTCTCTGTCTTCTCACTACTCAGCCACAAGAGTGACAGTGAAAATCGACAGGAATTACAAAAACAGGTATCGGGAGTGTGTGTCATGTCCCCAGACAGTAGACCTAATAACTGCCACAAATTATAAAACCTCAATCACTGTCACTGTTGGAAAAAAAAGCATGTTAGGGGCTCTCTTGAAATCCGTGAGAATCCATAGTGCAGGCTTGCCATGCCAACTTTAATTCATTTTGATGGATGAGAATGTGAAAAAATGAAGTGCCACATGTCTATTAATTATCTTTAGAACAGCATGCTTACATAAACGCAACAGTAAGCGAAGCAATGGGAATACCTCAGTGTTCATGTGTGGCAGTTAATGCAATTTAATGTGGTGCTCAAAAGTCACTGCTGGTTTAAGGATTTAAAACTTAATTCTATCTTTCAATCTACAAAGCTTTCACTTGAGCCTGTGTCAATCTGCTTCCATTCATTCACGGACGGTTTTAGTTTAGTCAAATACAGCTTCAAATACAGCAGGACTTCCTTGGAATTACTCTGGAGGAAGATGCAGTGTAATTTTACGTAAATAAAACAGACTTATAATTATGGTTTACCCAAATCTTCAAAATGTAAACACAAGCCTACTTTTTTTCTCAACATGCTCATTTTTCATGCCACAGCTTATATGAAGACTTAATGTTTGGTCCATATTGTTTTTATTCTAATATTCTGATCAAACCTATTCCCCATTTAACTGAGCCTTGCCAAAAGCTGTCTCGATTAATATTTCCTTGGAGGCACAGAAAAAAGTTTGTCCTCCTAATTCTTTAAAAATTCACTAATCTAACGAGGTTTTCTTTTTTCATCTGTGGAGCATGTTGCCTCAAGAGTGACTGAAAAATTACCAGAGGTGACTGACGCAACAAGGAGAAAAATCAGCCATTTAAGTAGCCCAAACAATCATTGACAACACAAGAATAACAGACTTGGACAGCAAAAATGCATTCCACATGCTAACGTTGGCCTCATAGGCCATTTGTCTTGGCATTGCAGTAGCTTGGCCCATCTCCCTCGACATAGTTCTTTTTTCCACTGTACAACTGGAACTAACCAGCGAATGTAATAGCTGCCGTAATCCTGACACTTCAGTTGAGAACAACACAGGGTCACCAGTGATACCAGTGCCGGGAAATGGGAAAAAAGAAAATTGAAGAGAGGAGGGGTAAAATATAGCACAATGAGTGACTATAACCATGTGATCCAACGCTTATGAGAGGTAGATGATTTTTATAGTTCAGCATGAAAACTGCCTGCTTATGGTCCTTAAAAGGTTCAAACAAACATAAATGTCTGATTAGGAGTTGGACTTGGATATAGTATCTATTAATGTGCAAAACCTGCAGCGAAAGCTCCTTTTCTCTCACTGGGGCACAGAGCAGCAAATACTGAAGAAAAAAAGTATAACCTATAAAACTTTGAGGCTTGTAGCTCAGGTAGAAAAATAGAGCAGTGTGCAAATTCAGTCCAGCGTCTTAAGAGCTTGGCTGTGCGATTTTAAAAACATCTCACTCAGGTGGAAAAGCCTCCCCACATCTCCCTATACTTCTCAAAGGCCAACCAACCAAAAGCAAAAACACCACTGAGAATGCTGTCCAAGAAAAACTGATCCGATTGCAATTTGCTCAGCAAATTGACATTAATAAGGGGGGAAATGGTATTCAGGATGTCAGTCAGTGGTGCCTCGTGAAAAAGGGAGGCCGGGCTCCTGTTTTCTGCCCAAAACAGACAAGCAGGTAAGTCATTCAGACAGCGACAAGTTGACACCTGGCAGCAGTGTGAGAAGGGTTATTAATGCAGCGTATCTACAGGTAACTGAGTTGTGTATGTCCTCTGAATAAACACACCCTCCCTCCAAAAAGAAAATGTCAACTTTCCAGAATGAGAAAATAGATTTTTTTTCATTGAATCTCTGCATTAACCCTGTATTTATTTTCTTCATCCCAAGGGAAGAAAAGATTAGTTTCAAAAGCAGAGGTGTAGCTGAAAAGCACTTCACATCCCTGGCTTATAAAAACATTCATTTGAGGATACAAGATGCAGTGAAGAAAGAACATGGTTGAATTGTCATGACAACCTCCATGCTTTACTGCAAATGATTGTTTGATATGACAAGGATAAATCCCCTTTGCGTTTATACAAGTTAGGTATTTTTATTCCAAGTTTTGAAAAATTTCTGTATAATTATGATTCAGTCTAGTAGTTTTGAAAGTGAACAGGAAGCAACAACGGTGATAAAGCTTGTGCAGATTTAGAAAATAGAGACAATGTACTTAGAAAAGCTGTATGTCAACAGCATGGGCATTCATGAAACAAATTGTATGAGTGATTTCCAGATGTTTTATCCCTGTGATATAAACTGATAAAAACACCAACATTTTGCACAGGAGAGTCACTGAGGGAAAATGAGCCACATAAAACTAGCCTTTATTAACTGACTCTTTAATTTGAGAAATCAAGCCCAAAAGCCTGACCTGACAACAATATCTTCCCAGCATTAGCAAACAATCTCAGTTAGTAAAATACAGCACCGCAGGCAAACAGCCTGCAACTCTGCTCATGCAATATGGAGGGTTGGGTCAACTTAATAGGTTTAAAACAGATTTGTGTTAGACTTAAATCCAGTAGGCTATATTTGAGGATCAAAGACAGACTCAAAACTAAACTTGTCAATCAACTCTTTAAAAAAAATTGTAGAGGGACTTTCAACACTGACCTGAGAAAATGTCCATAAGGTATCATTTCCATGACTGTTTGATTCATATTTTCCATTAAGAGTTCTCTTCGAGTAAGTTATAGGTTTTCATTGTTGCCTTTTCAAATAACATTTTTCCTTTGAGTCCACATTTCTTCAGAGTATAAAGAATATAAAATTTAAGTACACATAACCAGTTTTGGAACTTACAGAATCTATTAGGAGTTATGATAGATTTTATCATATTATTTAATTGTGTAAGATTTTCTGTATGTTATTGTAGTGTTACATATTTGCTAGTTTCTCACAAACAGTAACATTATTTCATTTATTTAAAAAAAAAAACATTTAGCTAAGTAAAGGTAAGATATACTAACAGCAAGTGTGCTGCAATGTTCTCAAACTCTGTCTTAAGAACATATATCTCTAAAGCTCATGTATGAGTGTGGCATGAAACTGAGTAACTTGTTAGAACCTGACATTTTGCATACCATCTGTACAAAAAGTTAAATAAAACATTGCCTGATTTTTTTAATGTGTAAATCCCAATAATTGGTTTGACGTTTCCACAATGTGACAGTTGTTAATGTTTATGTCCTACAAATGTCTTTATAGCAGGAACCATGCTGCCACAGACATTTTATAATTCGGTTGAGCAGAAAAAATAGAAAGTGATTCTCTATTCCCAAAAAGGTCTAATTTGATTTAATAACACCCATGCACCCCCACAGTGCACCCATGCACCCACACAGTGCAAAAAAGGCACAAATTTAAAGATGTCATATTTGAATATGGAACATCTTGAAAGATTAATCTAGAACAATTTCTATGTTGATAGTTATTTTGCTGCTCTTAAAACAGTCATTAAAACATGATAAAGGTTATTCAAAACAACTTCATACAAGTGTTTAGAGAGCACTGCAAGATTAGAGCTAAGCAAAGCCAAATCGGTACATGCAAACTCCCCTGTTCACTTTATATTTTGTAACGAGCTATCGTTAAATCAGTCCTATTAGTGTTTTCGGGTTTTTTGTTTTGTTTTTTACTTTGAGCATGTGCAGCATAATATAAAAGTCGTTACACTGTAATGTAAAAGATAAGAGATTAATAAAGCTTTTAAATGGGCATTCTGTTGCTCCTAAACAACTGCTCTGATTTTTATTTTCTTCTATGTTGTTGTGAGTGTTAGCCGTAGCCTTAGCTACATTAGCGTCGGTCGCCATGGCGACCGACAGGACAATGCAGAGTCAGCGATAGATACTTACTAAATTAACTAATCTAACAGACAAACACAACACTTTCGGGTGTAAAGAAGTCTCCTGGAAGTCTGTCCTCCTCTCTAATGCTGTATATTTTTCAATTACGTGTTCCAGCGACACCCTCACCTTCCCACACGCTCCGTCTCCAATCACCACAATTTTAAGCTGCTTGTCCTGGCTGTCCTCCTCCGAATCCGACATGGCGTTAATAATATGCTCCGAGTGTATCAGTGTGCGGAAACAAAAAAAATGCTAAAAAAGCAGCCACAGGTTGCTGAGTCCAGCTATGAGGGTAATCACAGATGGATTAAGCCAGTGTTGAGTGTGCAAACCGACGCCATCTTGACTCCAGTAACGCTGGCAGGAGCTGCTCCGCTCTGCATGAGCCACTCACACACGGCTGCTGCCTCGACGGGTTTTCTCCTGAAGCGGGGACAACATCTGTTGGGGAGTTGAACCGGAGACCACGACTTGGCATTTCAGTCCGTAAACATTTGGAGTATCTTCATGAAGCACTTTGAATTCACAGCTACGATTATTACCGGAAACCGAATCACTAGCGTGTGTGCTTGAGTCCTGTGTGTGACGCGTTGTTGTTGCCATGGTAACACGGGTCAAAGTGCTCAAGTAAAAAGCTAAAAATAATGAAAGTACCAAAAATATATATAAACTATACAAGCCAATTTTTAAACAAAGATTTTATTACAAAAATGTCACTTTAATAATTCAGCCTTCAAATATTAGTTAATTAAAATATTTTTACTTTAACACTTTTTTTAGCTACTTGATGTTTGATGTTTCATATTTCCAGTTTACATAAAAATTAAGAATGTTTGTTTATTAAAATAATGTGTTTCAGAGTAAACTACCAAATCAAAAGCCCTTAAACAGACCATCTTGGTAACACATCAGTATTATGACAGACAACCAGTACAATTCCAGTTGTGACACCCCAACAACCTGCAACAGGCCTACTTGTAGCTATAGGTTACTTCATACTTATATTTTGTGAACAGAACATTGCTAATTATGTTTATCTCTTATTATTAAATGTGTTTACATATCTTTAGGAAGTTATGCTCAATGGCATCTATGATTCAATGCGTCTGTTCGTTCATCAGTGAACTGCATTACTTCCCTAAATAGATCAGACACAGACATAAGACTCATCTTTTTTTACTGGTTTACTGCATTGTGTTATGATTATTAGTGAAAGTAGTTGGAAAAGTAGATCTTAAATATAGAAAAATTAAAATGAACTTCTACCTGAAGGTAGATTTTATTTGATCAATTAACTTCTTCAGTAAAACGTAAGGGTTATGATGAGGTTATGATGACTAGGCTATAATTTAACCCCATCATAACCCATACGTTTTATTGAAGAAAATGTTCAAGTCAGAAGAGAACCGGCAAATAGCCTACTTGAGCCCTGAAAAACATATTACTCACCCTCTCTGAGGAAATAATACAACAAACACAGTTTTTTTGATGACATGTATAATGTTGCTATTTTATTATCGGCCTATTTAAGTTTTCAATGAAGGAAACTATTTTGGATAATACTTTTGATGATTTTCCCTCACAAATGTATTTTATAATCATTTTGAAATCAAATAAATGATTAAATAATTTGAAAAAGTTCAAGCTTCTCTGACCAAACACCCAAATAACTGTAGCAAGCAAAGTTGAATTTGATTAACCTTTCTGCAGTAGGTTATCTGTTTCTAAACTTTGCGTGTAACCCTCAAAAACACTATAGAAAATGATATAAAAATTATATTTAAAAAATAAATAAATAAAAGGTGGAAAAAATCAGGATGATGTTCAGAGAGTAGTCTGACAGTTATCTTAAACGCTCATCTTTTAAAGAGAAGGATTAAGACGGTAGAGTAATTTGCAGCTGATGAGTGACGCTACTAAGGTTATATCGCTGTTTGATCGTCCAATATGCTTAAAATAGTGCATGAAAACGTGAGTTTATAGCATGTGTTGCGCAAGCCACCGTGCCAGGTGATGTTTGGCAGAAGTTCTTCATGTGGCTTTTTTGTGATGTGGACTGAAATTGTGAGCTGTTGTGAAGTCTGAGGTTGAATCGCGGCCCTCGTCTTTCACGCTCGCTTTTCACCACGGAGGGGTGTGGGGTAGTTGGGGGACGGGGGGTGTCGCTGTAGATGGGGTGATGTAGAGGAATCTGCACCTGGGCTTGGTGGCAGCTCTGTGTCCTGAGATGCTCATAAGGGTGTGATTGACAGCTTCCCAAGAGGAGGTTTTGGATGAAAATTGCGCCTTTTTTTTCTTTTTCCTTTTTCATGAGAAAAGAAGCTCAAGTTCAAATGAGACGACGAACAATATTTAGTCAATATGTTTGGCGAAAGTGGAATTAATCAAGTTTGCCCATCTGTTGACTTTACGTGTTTATTAGGTGGTAAAATTGAGCCTGCAGATTTATCGCCTATAAATTCAGAGTATTTGATCCCCTTAAAGGCACAGGATTCAAAATAGTCTTGAACATCAAGTAAAGATTCATTGTATCTTGAATTTTGTGGCTAACTTTACTGAAACTGAAATCATACGAAATTCATATGTTGTTTTTTTTTTTGCCGCTACTAGCTATTGGTACTTACTTATGTATGAGGCATGAAAAAAGTCAGATTTCACGGGTATGAAATTTGCACTTGTTAAATATTTTTTATTTTTCGCCTTTTAAATAAAGATCAGTTTAGTGAATCTAAAATGCAGAAATTCACGGCTGAACAGGAGCACGTTGTTCAGTGTATGAAAA
>JBAMYA010000002.1:2294520-2335801 GCA_037176975.1 Arrhamphus sclerolepis | reverse complement strand
TTTTTATTTAGGATTACTCCTGGAAGTAGAGGTGGTCCTGCTGCTACAGCTACACACACACACACACACACATATACATATATGTCCATCTTGTCATCTTCTTGTCAAAACATTTGCTCTCCCAACTCAACTCAAGATGCCGGAGCTCATGAAGCGGCAGTATACTTAAATTCAGGTCTCGTGAGCGCTAATGTTGAGTTTGTATTAAAATCAAGATTGCTGTATTTCACTGATTTCAAATAGCGGGGGGAAACTATCTTTCTGTTATTAGCGCAGAAATGCGCTAACAACAGAAAGACTTCTCATAAAGAGGTGGTCATAAAAACTGGAACCATCGATTTTCCTCAAGTAAAAATGTCTAAGGTTTAAAGTTCGGTTTGCTGCTAAACTCCACTGATCTTCACCCTAATCCTCCACAATTAGGGGCCCGCTCGTATGTTTTCTGCTTTTTAATTCAGTATAGAAGAAAAACACCTGGAGCTTCTTTGTGGAAATTAAAACAATTAGGCTACTAAATAGCAGCAGGTAAGATCATATCTTGAGGTCATCAAAAATAATTTCACCTATAAATGAGACACATGAAGAAAAACAGCTTGTCAGCGACTCGTTAAAGTAGTATGTCTTGTGTAAAAAGAAAGAAAGAAAAAAGAACAAAATCACCAACCCCTTTCAGAACATAATTAAACAATTTTGAATGATTTATTTTCTTTAGAAATACAAAAGTCCAAAACCTACAGTGCCATTTAGGGAAGATTCATGCGTAAAAGTGTATATACCTGCTAATAACGCAAGTAGACTCCCGTATCCCTGTCATGTTCATTTAAAAAGCACGGCCAACGTGCCACATAGACAGACTTTCCTCGTGCAAGGACTTTATTTCCACAAAAGAAGCTATGAAGAAATCATGGGGAGACAGGAAATCGGGTTGATGCGCTCAGATGGGGGTGTTTGCATTTCAAGTGGGTTGAAAGGAAGAACAGCCGCGATATGTCCCTGTATAGGCCTATCAGATATCTGCACATGCAGGTATGAAAGGAAGCTATGTGGGACGGTCCAGTCCGCGGTATCCCTCTCTGTCCTTCAGGCTGCTCAGCAGCCAATGAGGTGAAGCGTCACAGCCGCTGAAGAAGGCCTCTGGTGCGTTTACACCTGCATCTGGTAGATCAGATTTTGGGACACATCGGCGCCTAGTTTGACTATAAAAAACCATTTTTTCACTGTAAAGTTAAAAGAAAGAATACTGATCAACCAAAAAAACAAAAAAAAACAAAAAAAAAAAACTGTTGCACACATCGACACTTGAGCCTCGACCATTTAAAGGCTCTTTAAAAAAAACCCCTGTATCTGACGCTTTTGGGAGTTAGCGTTTTATTTGTGTCACTGATGTGACAATTGTCTTGTAACATGATAACACGCCATCGTGTGTCTGGATTTGTTCATCTACCCGCCGTCAAGCTCAGGACTGACTGTATGGAAGCATTTATTTCACACAGCCAAGGCAGCTCCCTGCTGACCCGGACTTAACACAAAGTCTGATTGGATATGAGCAGAAGAGCTGATCCTCCTTATGTCAATTCAGTTCCAAAATTAGAAGATAAAAAAGGAACCTTCAAACGACGTTTGCATACCTGCTGTCAGTGCACAACGAGGAACCCATTGTTTCTTCTTAAATTTAGGCGCAGCGTGGGCCTCCTTAACCCCACAATAACTGCTCTCCTGATGTTGACATTCAGCCCTAAAGGTAGCTGTCAGTCTGCCCTGTCCGGGAATCACAAAGCTATTCATCACTGTTTGACAGCTATGTGATAGGCAGGGAGCCATGGTGGCCCAGGTGACATGCAAGGACGCAGTGCAGCGCACTAACTTTATGAAAAAGCACGAGGAGGAGGGATGCCTTCAGTGTTGCTGCATGGGATATTGTCTCGTTTCTTCATTGGTAATTTTTTCAAATCCAGAAAAAAAAAAATCACGCCTGAAACAATAAAGCATTTAAAGGCTGTCCGTCTTAATTATCAATCTATTTTATTTCCTTACCAAAAAAAAAAGACACAACACTGCAATTTTGTATGAAATTTGACCTTAAATCATGAGGATGCAACCTCAGTTAAAAGTAATCATTTGACTATCACTAATAATATATTGTTTTCTTTCCTCTTATGACTCATCCAGAGGTCAAATAAAACAATTTATAAACCATCGTCAAAAAAGGCTTGAAAAATTATAAATAATGTTAAATTTTCTATAGCTTTATTTCTACATTATATAAGTGTCCCGAATATCAGGCTACACTTTGTAGGCTATAATAAAACGTCAAAAAATACATCCAAATCCAAATAATGCCTGATGAGTTTTAATGTTATTGGATCTATTAACACAAATAAAACATGTACATTTAAATCAGGAGTCGTTGTTTCAGGCTGCTTCCTCTCTTCCAGTCTGACACCAAACATTGCCACACTGCATGCGTTTTACACTGAAATAATGTAACATATATGTATGCTCAAAAGTGCTTAATTATCTTACCTTTACAAACACAGCAAGAATTAAAACACAGCCCTCACTGTAACAGACAGCTCATTTTGAAAAGTCAATGCAATATACCCAATCACTGCAGAGGTAGGAAGGCGCATGTAAAATATAAACCAACCGGGATCCCACATTAGGGTCCGGGGTCCTCAGAGGTCCTTCAGGGGATCCCAACAAACAGAGGAATACTTTTTTTTTTTTTTAATGTTACACTGTGTCACTCCACACTGACATTTTATAAGGAGGCCCAGTCTTTCTCCTCGCTCACCTGTGGTTCACACAGTCATGGTTTTAGAGCCTAGGTGAAGAGAAACACTTTAACTGGAGTCTTTCGCAATATATTCTCGCTAAAAGTATAAAATGTTTGTTTTAAAGGTTTTTGAGGATGTCAAGAACACACAAAAACGTCTGGGAGCCCCTTGGTGTTGCCTGGAGGACGCGATGAGGCAGTTAAATCAGAGACGCCGAGCTGATGACCAGACTCATCTGGTCTCTTCTTGTCAGAATAAAAGTTCGATTAGTTCCTGCGAGCAGAAATGATATAAAGAATAAATACAGCCACCGAGTTCTCACTGATTGCCCGCGCACGCAGACAGTGTCCATGCAGGGAGGCAGTAAGCGTACGGATAATAGTAGGAGGGCTGCAGGGAGAGCAGCGGTGGCCGCAGGATCTCTCCCGGGCTGTACTGTCTCTGGTCGTCCCTCACCAAAACTTTCACTGCCACTTTCTTAGCCGCCGGGGTCGACGCCATCAGGTCGGCGGCCATCTGTCGGCGTTTCGTCTTGTAGCGGCGGTTCTGGAACCAGATTTTGACCTGAGTCTCTGTGAGCTTCAGGGAGGCCGCCAGGTCCGCCCGCTCCGGCCCGGAAAGGTACCGCTGGTGGTTGAAGCGGCGCTCCAGCTCGAAAACCTGCGCGTGAGAGAAGGCGGCCCTGGAGCGCTTCTTCCGCTGTTTGGGCTGGTCCAGGCTCTTCTCATCCAGGTTGCTGGAGTCTGGGAGAAACGGGAGACAGAAGGAGCACACGTGTGATTTCAAGCAGGCTGGCCCCAAACTAAACGATATTGCACGTTTTTATTCCCTTTTAACAAGTAATAGCCTGTGTGCTACTATTTTAAAAGATAAAAGGCTAATAGCTGCTATTTTCAAATGAAATACGAAGAAGGAAAGTGTTGAGACCATAATTCGCACAGATGTCTTGTGGGTTATTTCACGGAACAATATTTAATCAGCTGCGTTACTTTTGATAGTTTGCCATCTAAAATTATACTTTTATAAGGGTTATTGTAGCGAACGTTAGTGATAAAGCGAGGAATACTAACAAAGAGTGGGGCTTTCCGTTTATAATCGTGCGTAAATATGACACATCGTGCGTAAAAGCTACAGGACGTGAAGACCTTTTACAAAAAAAAGACCTGATGTGCACAATATTAGTGTCACGGTTCGTCATGAATTTACAGGAAAAAAAAAAAAAACATTGGTATTAAACTTCTACATGCGCACTGAGTAAAAAAACTGCCTGGTTTAGAGTCAGCTTCCTCATGATCCTCCTCAAATCAGAGAGACACATTATGTATTCTTTACGCTGTCAGGCCTACTTACCCGTGGCGTTGCTGGGGTCACTGTCACTCTTTGCGTTGTCCGCAACTGCAGACTCGTGGTCCGTCTCCTCGTGCAGGCTCTCCTCCTGCACATCCGACGCTGGCTCCCCGTCCTTCTCCGATTTACGCACGGCTGAAAGCTTCCTGTCGTTATCGTCGCTGAGTCCAGAGTCCGAGTCGTAGCTTTTCTGGTCGCTCGGCTCGCAGTGCTCCCCATCATTACTCCCCGAACCCCCGTTCATTTCCCCAAATATTTTCCAACATGCCGTCTTGGAGAAGCACATGTCCAAATCTGGCAAGTGTCTGCTGTCGTCCTTTTTGTTCAGGATGGCTTGAATTGAAAAAGGCATCAGCGAGTTGCCACGAACGGCCATTTTCAAAGCAGCGACGTTTGCTCGGTCTTCAAGTCTGGTAATCAGCCCGGATAGCGGAGAAAATGTCAGTTCATCCGCATTTTAGGCTACTCCCTCCGCGGAGCAATGCTTTAGCCTCACTTTTTCCCTCCAGCGTCGCTTGCTGGTCGCATCCCCGCAGAAGAAGCCGTGAAAAGTCTCTTGCAGGCGCGCGATGCTGCTCCTCTGCGCAGCTCTGCCATCAGCTCCGCTTCACTCTACTCTCCGGCCCTTTTCACCCAGATTTTTTTTTTTAACCGTACACCCTCACCTGTGACTGACATGTAGTTCGCTTCGGTTCCCATTGGCTCCGACAGGAGGGAAGCCTTTTCAGGATTGGCCACTGTAAACTACGTCATGCTGCTTTCAACTGGGTGGGAAAAAAGTTCAGAGAAAAGTTTTCTCTTGAGTCTTAACTGACATACAGGTTGCGTCCTTTTGCATTTAGTTCCGCTGAAAATTCACCCAGACAGGTGAACAAAACGTATCTACACGTGGCTCGAGATAACTAATTTGCTTTTTTCTTTAAAATAATTTGAAAATCCAGTGGAATTTATTTATCTAAACCTTTCGGTGCTGCTGATGTTTCAAACTCCTGCATTTGATACGAAATGAAAGCTGAGCGCGTAAAAATCTGGGCTCAGCCCTTATTTAAAAAAACAAACAAACAACAAAACAGTAAACATTAATTTTGAAAGATCTGTCTGCCATTTTCCTTGCATCATTTAAACGCAACATGGTGATGATGAATTTATTGGAGATGTTTTTAAAAACATCTCCGAGACAGCCCTGCGCAGAACGTGATGCGTTTTATTTATTGACATGCTCAGAGCCTGAACCGCAACAGGTGCGCACCTTCTCACACTGAGTCTGTTTTGTTAAAGCTTTAAGACAATCGAAATACTCTCTTTTTTCACCTTCTTCTGCATAACGAATACAGCGAACAGGTAGGCCTCGGCATGCGCGCAAAGTTCTTATACTTTATTTAAAGAGGCAACAAGTTTAATAACAAGTGAATGTTTGTCGACTAATGACATTTCCAAATAAGTAAAATATGACTATTGATCGCTTATTGTAATGGATGTTCGGGGGGTGAAAAACCCAATTTCCTTCTAACAGAATCTTATATTCTTTTCTCTTTTGTTCTTTAAAAAAAAACAGCAATACATTTTCTACTGAGGATGAGTTGCTCTATTGCCTCTATTTATTTATTTTTTGTTTTTTGTTTTCCTCCTTTTCACAGTGATCATATGTTTATAGGCTACTCTTCTTAAAAATACAATTAAAAAACAATGCATGATGATTAAAGAGTATTATGTGCAATGTGCCCAGTTTTGTACTGGGTTAAGTGGACAAACATCTGTGCAGCAGATCCGCATCGTGACCTCATATGTGGCCTGTCCACAGATGACATCCCACAGCTACTCAGTAGTCTTTATTTACCACCAAAATACATAATGGATGCGTCTCGAAATTAATCCATCATCCACATCAACGTTTAAATACGCAGGACAATCTTTACGTGACAGCGCATTTGGGATTAATAAATCATCCCATTTGGTTTCGTTTCTCCCATTTTTTTTTTAGTCCGTTGATTTTTGAATAAAGGTCCAAGATCAGTATTTAAATGTGAAATACAGCAGATTTTTGTGAAATCGCGGCAACAGTTTACAGTGAATGTGGAATTAGTGTGCAGGACTGAGACAAATCTCACGCGCATCTTATGGATTTTCCGGGGCAATATATTTTTACGCGTTGGAGACATTAATATATCTGGAATGGTTTCATGTAGTCCATTTCGTCTGTTTTTGAAGGGAAAAAAAACAGCCCTGGACTGTTCAGAAATGTTAACATGAAATAAAACACACTAATGAACATGAGAGCACGAGTCACTGACGCCTCATCAATAAAAGTCAAATAATTATTTACTCAGCAAAGCTTTAAATAAGCCTAAACAATAACTGCCTATTTGTTGTTATTATTCTTATCTTATTATTTTTCCTATAATTACAACTATAAAATGCCACATTTTTATGACAGACGCTGTAGAGACTGATGTCCTGACGTCCGGTGTCCATCATTTATTTAGCAGGTATTGGTGCAATTTCTACGAAACTGTAATATGCAACAAAAATACTTTTTATCTTTACTCAGCTTGGAAAATTTAGACAAAATTTTACATAGGCTATTATATACACACATATAGGCATATATAGGCTATATATATATACACACACATTCATATTATATATATAGCCTATACATACATATAGGCCTATATATATATACACATGTATAGGGGAGGGGAACGACACAATTTTCTAAGGGTTTCCGTGTGGCACCTTTGGTGAAAGTTTGTGTTTCACGGGACAAAAATTCCCTTATTTTTATTTTTTTACAGAGACAAAAAAGAAATTCTCTTGCATCTATGCAGCTATAAAGCAGAAGCACAACTGTGTGATATCAAGCCAACAAAATGTGGGCATCACGACAAAATAAACACACGTTTCAACTCTTGTACTGTTATCTCATGCTGATTTATTTAGAAATAAATTTGTCGGTGGCCTCGTCGTTTTCCTGCAAAGCCCTTGCGTGCATTTATCGTACCATCTAGTGGCCATTCAAAATACCTCTTTGACTTCTTGACATCTTGGAACTTTGGAGCTTCAGTGCGCTTTTCTTTTGCGCGCAACCGAGCCTCTGCTGTCAGGGTTTTATTCTAAACAATAAAGTGAAATTAGGCAGTTTTATTGAGCACATCTCACTTTTCAGCAACATCTAAAGCTGAGAAGCTTCCTTTTTTTCTTTTCAATAATAACGCAGTCTAACTTAGCGTTGCTGCATTAAGTGAAAACGAATCAAATCCCGGTGAATAAAACTCTGAAGCATTGTGGGACCTTGGGGATGAAAGTCACCGCAAGCAGTGAAAACATAACTGCAAAAGGGGAAAAACACAAACCACTGACACATCTGGATATTTTCATGCTCCCTGCCCTTGTTCTTTTAGAAAGTGCTCATTCCTCCCAAGGCCAACACAAGAGCGGTACATCACACCTCTTCCCCCCTCCTCCTATTGTAGAGTTCTGTCTTCCTCTAGGATTTTGGGCATTTTTCAGTCCACTTTTTTTCCTGCTTTCTTCTCCTTAAACCTCGCTCACTGACCCGTGTGCTGGGCTTTATCCCGGCTAAAGTGGAGAATAAATAAAAGTGTCTGCCAACACTCTAACAAAATAATTCAACACGAGTCTATCAGAGTGATGTCAAGCAGAGCTCCGTGGGTTCTGCTCTGTTTTAGTGCCCTCACTGCCCGGGACAGAAAGAAGAAATGCCTGGAGGCTGAGTGGCAGGACATGTAAACTGCAGCTTGGTTTTAATCCAGACATATTCAGCAACATAAAAAAAAATTTAAAAAAAAAAAAGGCTGTTAGTTGCTCTGATGATCATCTGAGCAGCTGTAAACCTCTTCTAGGAACAATATTTAATTCTGCAAATTATCTCACGTTGGTACACATAAGCTGTATAAAGCAGTCTAAAACTTTTTATGCAGCAGTTTAAACATTTATTTATTTTAGGAAGGAGAAAAAACATTTTTAGTGTCATATTTTTGGGTCAGGGGTCTGTAGCCCACTCTTTATGTAATTGTAAGTGATTAAATTCAATTTTTCAAATATGACAATATAATCACGTGAAGTAGTTGGAACCTGGGAACACGTCATCAGATTAAATATCCACAGTATTTCTTTTCAGGTGAAAGCAGAAAAACTATACCCTTAATGATATATTTCTTTTCAAATAAGGGTCAAACAGTAATATAGTTTTTAGAATTTTTTTTAAATCTAGAAATATCTGAGCACAGCTTTAATATGTGCTGAAAGGTAAAGCACATATGTAATAACAATATTGTTTTGTTTTTGACACAACCAAACAGTTGCATCTGATAAAGTCCCATATAGAGAGTTGAGTTGTAAAACAGAATAAAACAAAAACATCTCAGAAGCCAAAGGACTAAAAATTGTTGCCAACATGGAAGATTTATTTACTTACAGGGATGAAAAAGCCTCTGGCTGATATATTAGCATTAGGCAGCATATGTAGCTAAAATGTAAACATATATCACATGATTACAAGAACAGTTGTATTAATTTTGTTAGTGCAGAGGTAGCGACAACCCAACCTGGAAAGTTAGTGGTATGAACCACATTAATTCTTACATTTGCTTTTACTTCTTTTCATTAATATTCCATGATATCCAATTTTTTATTATGTACATCTGTTACTGCATTTCAAGTCTCAAAAAAAAGAAAGAAAAAAATGAAGCATGTAAACATAATGATACTTCAAACAGGAGAAGTTAACAGTGTTTGTAGAATCGTCCAAGATTAATTTGAAGAGATTTGTGTTTGATATGAATATTTGTGCATAACACTATTAAATACTACAAAAAACCTACAAGAATTTCAGTGTATAAAAGACAAACCTATGATGGTGACAACACTGCATCAAGAAAGTAAGAAAGGAATTGCTTTTATAAACCCTTTTCAAGTACTTCAATGCCTTATTACATATACAAATATTTGAAAACTTTAATGTGCAAAAGAAAGTTTTATGTTGACCTTTTTCACATCGAGTGTCACCATGGATCCATCATGTAGTGCAAACGTGCATCTTGGTACTCCAGATCTTATTTCATGGGCCGACGGTGAAATCAAATCTATGAGTAAACTGTTAAAAGAAAAAAAAGAAAGAAAGAAAAGTGAAAAAAAAAGAAAAAAAGAGGGGGGGTGGGTCCTGTGATTGCTACACTTTAAAGCAACATGTGTAATCTTCAAGATCACACCTTTTCCAGGTTCCATGTTTATACTTGAAAGAAAGAAAGAAAGAGGGAAAGAAAGAAAGAAAGAAAGAAAGAAAGAAAGAAACCAGGGTCCACATAAAACACTGAAGTTGATGGGACAAAAACAATCTAAATAAGTGTATTTAACGTATTTAATTTATTTTCAAGTTCTGTGCCATACTGACAGCAAAAGCCTACAAATTTTAGAAATTGCCTGTTTAAAAAAAAAGAGTAGCTATTTGTTATTATCAATCAGGGATTCGATGGGTAGCACAGAAGAGAATGTTTTACAAAAAAAGAAAGAAAGAAAGAAAGAGATAGAGACTACATTTTGGGGTCGCACTTATGACTTTCCAGGCTTCTGTCAAAACAAAAATTGTGTCTCAAAACAAAACTCTTAAAACAAAATGAGAACTGTAAATGAAGTTAATTAAGAAGAATGATTATACCAAGTAAATTCTGTTCCAACTGGCTACAGATATGGACACGTTGTGTTAGAAGATTTAGTGCCATTTCAGAAAACTTTGATTCTATTTGTGAGTAATAAAATTGTGAAACTTTTTTGTTCCGTTTTCCTAGAGTCAAATAAAACAACTCCAATCTGGCTAACAAAACAAAAAAAAGATACAGTAAGTAGTTTACAAAGATTTCCTTTGCAAACTATCACATTTAAGGAGCTGAAACCAGTGGTTTTTATTTGATTTTTACCTGATAAATGATTAACTCATGGAAATCGCTCTTTCCATGCATGATGGCTCCCTCTGCTGGTCAGGACAGGAACTCTCTTCCTAAGAAAAAAGGTCAGACGGAAAGATGAGACGTTTATTTTATAATAGCCATGACGGGAAAATGTACATTTTCTATCCACATGACACGATTCCTTAACACCCCCAGACTCTGTCTGCTCACCACAAACGCAACACTGAGGTGAAAGTTCCACCACATTTCCAGTAAAGAAATCAACTTTAATGGCATATTAAGCTATTGCCTCCGCCCTCTGGTCTGCTGTTTTCCTGCCACATCCCTTTAACTTTAATCTCCTGTTTGAAACATAAATTCCACCTGATGCTGCAACAAGCTAGTTGTCGTGGTAACATCTCTATTTCCCCTCCTCTAAAGGGTGTGTTTGTGACAAGTCTGGATATTTTTTTGTCTCCTCTGTATGCGCCATTATGGAGGAGGAGCCCCCTGACTTCTTTTTGCTGCCAAATTGTGTTCAGATGGAGCAATTCATGAGAAGGCACTGCCAAGATTCATTTGCAGTAAATGCTCTCAAACACCCCCTAGATTTCTCACCAAATATCAGATCCACCATGATAGCATCTTTAATCAACCTCAACATTGGAAAGAGGAAGGAAAATGGAGAGAAGGGACTGGGAGGGGAGGGGGGGAGGTGTTACTGCCAGCCTTAAGTATGCTTTTAGTCACCAATGTTACAACCAAACCCTCCTTCCCATGAAAAATTATCCTTGCATGCGATGGAGCACTAAAGCAAAGAGCTCTTAGGACAGAACACTTAATGCAGAAAATGGGACCAAGACACCAGCGCAGAGAAGTTCCCCTGTCCCCTGGAAGTTATTCAAAACATCCCAGCAAAGGCTCTACGACTGCACACAGCAGAGGTGGAGGGATGGCCTGCTGTTACAGTCCAATTAATGTCTTTGGATAGTGATTTATTGTTTATTCTCAGCTCTGCCATGGTGACAAATGAGCTTCAAACCGCCTCTTGCATGCAACAGACATTGCATGCAGCTGAAGCACATCATGAAAGGCTCCTCGCGTCTGTCGAGCCTTTCGTTGCCTTCTCAGGACGTAGAGACTCCTTTTCCCTCAGCTCACGCCCGAATAAAGACGTCCTTCAAAGCAGCAGACCTCTTTCAGCGGTTTCATGTCACATGCAAAATACCACTTTTGAGCAAGCAAGTGGATGTAGTTATGAAAACTTCAAGGATCATTTAGAAATTCTAGCGATATTATGAACCTTTTCTTTTCAGGAGGTGAAGTGGCCGTTGCTGAATGCAGCTGCAGGCTCATCCATGTGAGCTCTGCATTTATCTCTCTTAAGGTGTTCAGGGCAAAGACGTCTGTGTTTTTGTGAACTGATGAATGATCTTTTTCTGTGTGAGAAAAAAAAAAGACTTTAAAAAGTAAAGTCATCAGAAGTCTTGCTTTTCCAACCAGCTCTCCACACACACACACACACACACACACACACACACACACACACACACACACACACACACAAAACCCCAACACATAAGTTTTGAAATAAATTACAAGCAAAACTCAGAATCAACATGTTTTCATTTCCAACAACAAATACAAATGTCAGCGTCAGGGTCATGAGAAATAATTTATCATCAACTTTAAAGACCCAGTGGCACCAAAGGAAGAGTGAGATATATGTACTTTGGAAATGCAGATAAAGTTGATTTGGTGGGATCAACCATCCCCCATAGTTGGGTTTGTTCATGGGATTTTCTATCTTACTATCAGAAATTGTGTCCTACAGCTGGCCTGGAACAGTGAGCGGTTTCAAAGATAGATACAGGTGAAAAATTAAAGGAAAACCCAGGGAGAGTATCGGATGGCTCTGTTATGCTTTTGGAGCCTGTTTTGCTGGCTTGGTTTGGCTCCATTAGTTCTGAAAGGAGTGGTCTCTTCCAGAATGAAAATAGGACCTTTCACAGAGACAAGGAGCTCAATAAATGATAGGAGTATTAAAAAAAAAAAAAAATGGTATGAATTGTATGTCAAGGCCATTAGATATCGTAAATCAACGTGACTGAACAGCTATCCCAGATTTTTTTTGAAGTGACGTGTTGAGACAAAGCTCCCCACCACCATCATTAAAAAAAAGAGCAAACGAGGGAGAATCTTTGGAGCAATTAGAAATGAGCAATCAAATTATTCCACAGTCAGAAACACAACTAATGATGATGTCAACCTGCCTTTATTTTCTGTGCAAGATGCTGAACATCATGATGTCCATTCAGTTTCATGTTGAAAGCAAACCTATAAGAGTAAATTATTTTATTAGAAAAAAAAAAGATAGATGGGGGTATACATGATCTCCTATCTATACTCTGCATTATTAAACTAAGAATTCAAGTTTGTTTTTTTTTAAGCACAAAAACATGTTTTCATGACGTGCTGACACACCAAGAACAACCCATCTGACCCCAACAATGCTGGTGACTAAACAAAGACTTAAGACATTTTTCAGCACTCTGGTGTGTATTTGTTGACCAGAATTTGATCCAAATCTCTACTTGACTGCAGAACTATTTCAATCCTGCAAAAGCATGGAAAAAAAAAGAACCATAAGACTCTTAAGCCGCTGCCCCTCCCTGCTGCCTGTCACTTGTCATTGCCGTGACTCTTGTATGAAGCACTTCTGACGTTTAACACCTGTTAACTTTTATGTCTTGTGAGAGGAGTTGCTGAATGGCAGAGCATTATACTCGGTGCCAACCGGCTCGGCCAAATTCCCAGTAGAGGAAAGAGTGCTCTCTGAGCAGAGAGGCTGCAGAAGGAGTGAGGGAGCCCAGTTACCCCTGCGGCAGCCTGCAGGGACCCCCTCTCCCCAGCTCAAAGCCCCAGTTACCTCGATTCCAGTTGACAGCTGTGCGAAACCACCACCTCTCCACAGTTCTGCTGCATGAACTGCACGGCTTCCACCTGCAGACCTGCTGAAGAGGGACATGAGGGAGACAGGGGGCGGTTTATGTTGGAGGTGTCCTTCATCAGGGTCCTCTTTCTTCTGCAGCAGACCCACTGCAGTCTGACCCACAAGGCCCTCCTCGCCCAGAATAGAGCTCCGCTCTCAAAAATAAGCCAGAATATTTTGGGGGTTTGCCTTCTCGCATCAAGCTCACATTGAGTGTACATTTCTTACTTTTTTGGGGGTTGCATAAGAAGTAGTTTTCTTTTTTTTTTTTGTTCATTCATAGTCCACAGTGGTGGACACAGATGACCTCTGTGGTGCTTCTACATCTCTGGATCTGAGATGAATTGGATCAGAAATGTAAAACATTTATTTCAGATAATTACTAATCAATTATGGCAAGAAAATTCTGGTATGGGTGAAATGATGAAGTGCAGAAGCTTTTACTTTTTGAAAAAAAAAAAAAAAAAAAAAACTCAGTTGTGATGGAAAATTTCCTACTACTGCAAATAGCAATTATGATTTAATTTAAGTTGTTTTTGTGTTTGTGATATGATTTACATTTGACTAAAGTAATGAAGAACAAACTACTTTTGGTGTAGAAATAGTAAAACTATAACAACTTTGTGAATATTCATATTAATCTTTGAGTGCTATGTATTTAGTCATTTATATTTCATAATGTTAAAAGTATATAATGATTATGGAATATAAACAATCAGTATGATTGTGAGTAAAGAGACTGTTCACTCGTATAATCCAGGAAGACGATCACTGAAGTCACTGCAAGAGGAGACAATCATAAACCACCATAAACACAAATTCCAGCATTATTCAGTCTACTTTACACTAATACATATACACGAATTTACCAATTTCATACTTTTGCTCTTTGTATAATTGGGACAGTTCATACAATTAATTTGTTGAGGATATAAGAGTAGTTAAAGCATTAGTGAGGGATCTGTGATAAACTTATGGAGATTCCAGTCTGACTTAACTTGGCTTTAAGAGGCCACATATCTGATCTCCCTCCAAGCAAAAGGAACAAGATGAGATTCAGTAAACTGGCTATGATCTGCTCTGGTCGGGAAAAACCACATATGAGAAAAAAAAACACAGTCTTAAAAAGACATCAGGGTGCTGCTGAGGAGACGTGTACATTATTTTATCAGTCATTTTTGGTTGTTTCTGTTGTGTCTTGTTACTTCACACTCCGCACGGCTCCTGTCGGGTGTTTGGGTTGGCTGGTGAGGGTAAAAAGGGAATTACAGACAACTTCTGATTATTTTGTCACAGACAGAATTTTTTTTTTTTTTAAATGCCATGTGCACTGGATGTGAATTACATTTCTAAACTCAATCTGGCCTTGGCTGCTATCAGAGACATTAAGGGGGGAGGGGGATCTGTTCCAATACATCATGTATTATGGGTAAAAATGATTGCCGGTCAAGCAAACAACAAATATCTAAAAGTGACAGTGTGTAGTCGGTTGCCCTCCAACCAGAAGTTCCTGGATTGACTCCCCCCCCATCTGATGTGTCCTTAATATTTAGTGATATTGATGAAGGTTGTTGGGATTATAATCTAAGGTTTGGAAATATCTGAGACAGGTCAGTCTTTACGAAATAAAAACTTAGCAGCACTCAGAACCGGTTGAAAAACGTCAACTAGAGAATTCCAGTTTTCATGAGCTCCTTCCTGGATCACGTAACATGAGGTGATTGGTTACTTTCTTTGGCAATTCACACATTACAGTAAAGAAAAATCATTCTGCAAAACAGAGCAGGTAATGCGTGAGAGAAAGGAGGGTGAATTAACAGAAAACTGCATGCTCTGCTCATCTGAGCTCATATTTCAGCACAGATGAAATGTTTTTCCTTTCACCAGCTTGTTTCTTAGAGAAAGAAAATGTACTGAATTATCGTGTGAATATAGTAAACATCTGGAGAATTAAAAGCGAGTCTAAAATATGGCACAAGAAGAAAAAGAAAATAACATTTAAATAAAGAGATGCACCAAAAAATTGCCCTGGTAAGCATTTTCTTTTTTTTTTTTAGAAACACATTAAAACATCTTCCTTTACATTAAAGAATTGAATGTAAAAAAGTTATGATAACAGACAACATATAACATCCTAAGGTGTTCTATCAGTCAATATTCACATTCATGTATACTGTTAATTCTATAACATTAAAAACAACCAGACAGCCTTCCTGCAGCTCGTAACAAACGTCGTCTCCTGCAGCTTGTGTCCCAAACTTCTCAACAGGAATTCTGTTTACAGAGAAAATGCTAATGTTCTGTCAAGAAGTCGATGATGACGCTGTTATTTCAGTGGAGACACATCCTCATGGATTATGAGCGTTAGAACAAAAGTGAGAAGAAAAAAAAAAACAACAACCTTCTCCTTCATTCACAGAATGAATAAAACTCACCGTGAAGGTTAGACACCTTTGACAACTGTAACACAGGCATCTGAGACCGAGCCACAACCTGACCTCTGCCGAGTGACGGTTCATTTCAATTCATCCTCTTTATCTCAAAGCGCAGCTTGACTGCACATTAGGTCTATGATTGGCCTGAAATGCTCTGGATCACTTGGCATTACCGAATAAACCACAGAATGATGAAGTCTGATGCAAACCATATGGCTGTAGAGGAGCAAAGTATATTCCCGAGGATTCCTACACAGATCCTCAGGTTTAAACTCAACCATCAGAGAAGAGTGTCTAATTTTATCCAGAACTTTCAAATATCGCCAGCCGATGAAGCACTAAAAAAAAACAACCAAAAACCAAAACACTTTTCCATACACAATTACTGACTGTAGAGGTCTTTGAGTGTAAAAAAAAAAAAAACACAGCACGAGCAAACCGCTCCACCGCTGTCAGAGGTCTTAGCGTTTGGCTTTCTTGGAAGGGGGCTCCTCTGATTTCTGTCCTCCCCGCGTCCGCGCAGCAGGAGGGCTGGCCTCCCGTTTGCGGCCCCCCTTCGCTGCTACCTGACCTCTGGTCCCGCTGCAGGAGGGAAACAAGGAGCAAGTGTCAGTCCATTTGTTCACTCGAGGGTTATTTGTGAAAAGTCTTGTAATAACTACTACATGCACACAGACTGGAGCTTGTTCGCGTCACACTTGAACTGAGAGGGAAGAAAAAAAACAAAAAAAAAAAACAAAACAAGATTTCTAAAAACCCCCGTTTTAGATTTCAGAACTTTCATAATATGTCTGGAATGCAAAACAAAGTAAAGACACATTTCTGACCAACTCTGCTCCTCAACTACAAATGTGAAAAACAAAACGCCTTAAAACCAAAAGAAGAGGCAACGATAATAATAATTAAAAATAAAAAAAACATTATTTTGAAAAGGTTAGCATTTAAATGGTCATCGTTTTAGCTAAACTTTCTGTTTTTAAGTTATTCTCAAATAATAAGACGTTTAATACATCTTTTAAAACAGTTTAGGCCTTGAAAACGAGTTATTATTTTAGTTCCAGGAAAATCTGGGGTAAAATGTTCTCTTCCTTTGGTCAGACTTTTTTTTTCTTCTTTTTTTCATTTGCTGAAGCTCATGAAGAGAAACTCACCGTGTTCCAGCGGCAGTCTCCTCTTTACCGTTCTGTCGACTGGCCCGAGTGGATGGTTTACTTGGTTTGTTTCTGAGGGGCAGCGCAAAAATAAATAAATAAATAAATAAAATGTAGTACTTTTCAGAGTATACACATTCAACTCTAACGCTCACTAACAATCTCAGGCTTTAATGTTTTCAACAATAACGTCTCGATACGGTTTATAGTGACTTTAACTTTAATGACCTTTCGGCTTCCAGACGAGACGCTGAGCGAGTGGTCGCCCTGGTTGCCGTCTCTTTGTCCTCCCCTTCTTTCTCATCGTCGTCCTCCCCCTCCTCCTCCTCTTCATCATTCTGCTGACTTTCTCTCTCCTCTGCTTTCTTGTCCTTCTTATCTGCAGGATAAAAGATGAAAAACGCGGCATGCGTCATGAGTTTGATCTGCTACACGTTCCGCTGTCGTGTAAAATTAAGAATGACAGCCAATAACACTTTAATAAGCAAGTCAAACCAAGTAAAAATCACACAAAATACCTGTAACCTTTGTTTCAGCTTAGACATGAACATATTAAAGATTTAAGCTGAGCTTAAACGTTTAATTACCAGAATCATTTGCAGCGGCCTGCTTTGGCGGCCGCCCCCTCCGAGCAGGTCTCTTTGAAGTCGTCTCCTGGTCCTCTTGCTGTTGCTCTCCCTCAGCCTGGAGGGATAAAAAACAAACTCCTCATTCTGAGATCTGCTTAAATAAAGTGGTAAATGAAAAATCCCAAAGATTTACAAAAGTCTCCAACAGAGAGACAATAATGAGAGTGTGATTGTCGTCTCAAAGTGATGCCTGTACATGTTTGACGCATGCAGATTTGTAGAACATCGGTTTCTCATTTCTTACGTAGACGTACATCATCTTGCTTTTTCTGACTGCAGCTCTCCTGTTTTACATCCTCTGACTGGTTCACAGGAGAACAACCTGAAAAAAAAAAAAGAGACCTTCTTGTAATTGATTAACTCGTTTTTCTTGTATTAATATTAAACATCTCCCGTGATAACGTCGCTATTCCATTAACAGTCTTTACATTGGTCAGCTTGTTCCTCACTTTGTTCCTCTCCATGGTCCTTCGCTTCCTCTTGAGGCTGCATTTCCTGCAGATTAATCCACATCAAGGCACAGAAACAGTCATGTAAGTAAGTGGCGAATGCAAAGTGACTGAAAAAGAAGAAAAAGAGAACGAATCTCACCCCTCCAGATTTCTCCATCTCCTCTAACCTCATTCTCTTCACTGCTGCTTCATCTGGAATTTATACAAAGCGTATCCCATCACGTTTTGTTTCCACAGATCAGTTTAGCTCAAGGAAGCCACCTGCATTCCTTTATCTTTATTAGCAATAGCACAAAGTACACACATTTATCCAGTTTTATAAGCAGCCACATGACCCTGGCACCGACGGAAGCTAATTTTCTCGATGGTGCTACACTTTTTTCTCAGCGAGAGTTGACGCAGCTCACTTTCTCTTTACAGAAACACATGGAAGCTCTCATGTGAAGGCTCTGCAACCGTCAGAAGCAATAGTCATATAAAAAAAAAAAAGTTAATATTTATGAATACTACTCGCTGTCCATCCTGCTGTGTCAGAACAATAATAGTCAAAACCATCTATCCCAGAATGTCATGATTTTTTTTTTTCAATCCTGTTCACATTTTGCAGGATATAATGTACAACAAAAATCTCACCCTTGTTTTAAAAAACAAAACAAAAAAAAGCATGGTAGCAACTGGAATTATTCCATCACTTTAGGTGCAAAAGGAACATGTGCTGCTTCTTTTGGTGCTGTTTTCTCTCCTTGCCACATGAGGGTGCTGTCATTTTGTTGTATTCACCTTTCTGCAGGATGTGTTGCACATAAAAATATACCACAAAAAGTCAACTAAAATACCTTTCCTAATGCATTCTTACTTTAGTTAATGTTAACAGTGTACTTTAATCAGATGCAATGTGACTGGATGAAGATCAAGATCTGCTTTGAATGCTGCAGCTGCACATCACTGAGGAAGCCCATCATCACCTGTCCTGTCAGTAAAGGACGTTTCTTCTGCACATACACTAAATGACCTTTTCAATCAATTTAGGAGCTTTCCTCAGGTGAAAAGATTATTCAACCCATCCTACTGAATGGACTTAGAGACTAATGAAAAATGTGTTATAGTAGCATAGCAGTCTCTTTATGTAACGCTCAGACATCTCCATTGTTTTCAGCAAGAGGTTTAAAAAAGAATATGAAAACAAAATAAGGAAGAAGGAAACATAACAAAAAAAACAAACAACAAACTCACATATTTCCGTAGTCTTTTGGGAATCTGAGTTTTCTGCACTCTCCCCTCCTTCCTCGGGAACAGGAGACGACAAACTGACATCACTTCCTCCATGAGGACTTATCTTTAAATCATTTCTGTTTTCAGCTTTCTAAAAGAAAAAAAAAAGCAACTAATGAATTAAATAAAACATAAAGATGGCTGCGACAGAGTGAAATGTTCATTGTGCACCATTGCTGCTGACATAGCTCAGTTATGAGAGCAAAACCTTTAAGCAGAAGATAAAACAATGCTGTTTTTATGTACTATAATAAGCTTTTATGTTGTTGACGTACTTCTTTCTCTGCCTCTGAGGTTTTGTCAAAAGCGTCCTCAGTTTCACCCTCTTCTTTGTTCTGAAGATCTGAAGTTAAAGACAAAGTAACCACATCAAAAGCTTCCTTATGTTATTATTGGTTCCCCTGCAGCATGTGTGAAACTGACCAACAGAGTAAAAACATATTGAAACACTAGAATTGTATGTATTGTTATATTTATGATAATAATAATAAATAAAAGTACAGAACCAGTATTTCAAGTCAAAATCATCACCTGTTTCTGTATTTCTGCAAAATTGCTTCATTATTTTTGTGCTGTAAAACAAGATCTGTTATCTAAAGCATGCAACTTACGAGCTGTGGCTTCTTCTTCTGCAGCTCCTGAACACCTGTCCCTGTGGCTCTCCTCTGCCTCCTCTGATTGCTCCTTCTCTTCCGTGGCTTTGGATGATCGTCCCCTGCGTGGTGTCTTTACTTCCGCAAAATTCTCCTGCTCGGTTTCCTTAAAATAAGAAGATACATGACTGGGCACGGTGTGCATGGAAACAAGAAGTATTCCACAGCAGGGCTGCATCATCCATCTAAATATATATCAACATCACAAAAACAAAAACAAAAAAAGCAATAAAAGGCAGTTATTTTTCCATGAGCGGACAAAGTGGACATTTCACCAAAGGGAGGAAATACTACCAACATGCAGGATTTGACTTGATAGTAGTTTTATTTTTGAGTGCTCAGCTCATATCCTTTTAAAAAGGAGAATTTTAATTTCTATTAGAAAAATGTTGGACATTCTCGTGGAATTTCCACAGAATAATTTATGTTGTATTTTGTTAATTTAAAGAATATTTATTTCATTATTATTAAAATTCTATTGTAGTGATGATAATTGACTTGTTGTCCTTTATTTACAAATGAGAATCAATAAGGGAATCGACAAAGAATCGAATCGTTAAGCAGAATCAAAATTGGAATCGGAATCGTAAAAATCTTATCAGTTCCCATCCCTATTCATGGATTTCCTATAAACACTCACCTCAGCAGACGGCAGCTCTTCACTTCCTTCTTCGTCTCTTGTATCACCTGATACATTAAAAATGAGTTTAGTGACTTTTTTCCACAATCTTACAGTTACAAACTTGCATAAATACATTATTATTATTTATTTTTTTAATCTTGAACTCTGATGCATAATAGCATAAATCATACGTACCAGATTCCTTCAGAGTTCCATCCTTCTTCTCTTCCTACAAAAAAAGAAAAAAGTGCTGTATAAATACACACCATTTTCTTTTGTTACATGCTTAAAAGCAAAATTGTTTGTTGTGAGTTACCGTTTCTGACAAATCTGAGCTCTTCTCGTCTTCCTGGCGGTCTGCAGAGGAGACGTTACCTGGAAATTCAAAACACGCTTCAACGACTGCGGTCAGCTGCAGTGGTTTCCTGCTATCTAAGAAGTTCACCTCTAATAAGTCACTTCGCATGAACGCGTACACCAGACTCATTTTAATGTAAATTGAATGCAGAAAGATCAACATCTATTGAGGGAGAAAAATATAAAGCTGACTCACCAATTTCTTTGACTAATGTGGATTCAAGTTCAGGCTCAGTTTCTTCCATCTCTTCACTTTTGTCAGTAACCTTGGTTTCTGTCTAAAAGCAGGTCGACAAAGAAATGGATCAATATAATTACTTTTTTTTATTTTTTTTAAGGATTTTGACTTAGAAGTGAACGTGGCAAGAAGCTCAAAACTTACTGGAGGAAGATCACCTTCCTCTGCTGCAACATTTTCTTCTGTTGTCTTACTCTCAGCTCCACCTAGTCATAAAAAAACAAAAAACATCCCTCTAGCGCACATGTGATTGATAAGCTTTAACCATTTTAAACTTTCGATTTGAAGAACAAGGACTTGCCAGTATCTATATCCATCTTTGTCTGCTTCTCTTCGCTTTCTGCATCTGCTACCTGTTCAAAATTAGACGACTTTCACCGTTTTATGCTGAAAACCCGATAAAAACCAAGTCAAACTGTTAAAATGTGTTTCAGAGCAACATGATGCATCACTCACCCCGAGGCTCGTCTCTGTGGCAGCGACGTTTGGCTCAGTTTGCTCTTTTTGACAAGACAGAAAATAAAAGATCAGTTAAAATGAGACCACGTCATTTATTAGAGCATCGACATCCTCTGGAACTCACCTGGCTCACTGGGAGTTTCTAAAACTTCTTCAATGTCGTCAGGAACGACAGCCAATCCGCTTTCTTCTAAGATCTGTTCAGTTTCTGACATAACAGCATCAGCTGCTGAGTTCGGGAAAAAAGTGTACATGAAAGAAGACAGAGTGTCATTAAATGTGGCAAAATATAAAGTAAGTACTGAATCTAACAGAGTTGGGGTTTCACAGAGAAACTAATACCTTCTTTGTCGTCTGGTCCTGCCGTTTTCTCACCCAGATGTGTCTCACCAGCTATTTCATCACTTTTGGTTTCTTGCTCTTTTAAAGCAGCCTTCTGTTCTGAAGTCACATCCTCCTCCTCCACGGAGACAAATAAATAAAACACATTTTCAGTTTTACAGACTTCCACTAAAGAAATGCAGAGCAGGTTTCTCTCGTCACCTGCGTTTACCTGTAGAGCAGCCGCCTCTGATCTTTCAGTCTCAGTCGTATCCATTTGTTCCTCTGACTGGTCGCCATCATCTATAGAAGAGGTGCAGATTTAGCTTTTGTTTACTGTGCCAAGTTTAGAGAAACTGATTTTTTGATTTGATTTTCCGCACACCTGAGATGTCTGTTTTCTCATCAACAGTGTCGGCGGTTTGTTGAGCAACAGCTGTGAGCTCCGTTCCAGGAGCTGCTTGCACCTCCTTCTCCTCCTCGGTTGAAGTAGCTTCCATCGGCTGCGGCTCCGGCAGATTTGCCAGAGACCCCTCCCTCATGTCTTGGCAAATCATGCTGGAGGAAACTGTGCTGTCAGGATCCATGGAGAGCAGTGTCAGAGCCGCCTCTTTCATCTTCAGATCGGCTTCCCGGAGTTCCATCTCAGGCGTCACTTCCTCTCGAAAGCTCTCAGGTGGAAGTTGCGCTTCTGCTGAGGCGCAGACGTCCATAAGCGTCAGCAGGGCGTCGGCCTCAGCCGGCACCGCAGGCATCTCGCTGAGCCGTGACTCCGTCTCGCCCTCAGATGGCTCAGGGGTGATGTCACTTAAAGCGTCACAAGTGTCATCTGAACACAGAGTGGTGACAGTGGTGGTGACAGGATCCGAGTCTGTACTGGTGTCTTGGAGAAGAGGCTGCTTCTTTGGTGGCTCTTCTGCCTCTAGACTCAGAGAAGAAACGGAAGACTTTGAGGACTTATCAGATTTTTCTAATGTTTCCACTCTTGGTGCTGCCTTGTCTTCTTGACTGTCGTCTTTCTTTTCTGGAATTTTATCCTTCCTCTCCAGCTTTTTCTTTGCACTCTTGAGCTCAGCCTTGTCATGTGAAGCCTCCTCAGAGACTTTCCGCTGCTCTTTTGCATTTCCATCCTTCCTCCTCTCCTTCGTTGCTTCAGCTTTGCTCATGCTTGCACCTCCTGCACTTTTGACGTCTAGACTCTGAACCTTCTTATCCGTCTTCAGGAATGGAGTCTTTGCCTCCTCTTTGGATTTATTCTTTGACTTTTCTGGTACTTTTCCTTTTTCTGTTGCTTTGACCTTTTTGGGATCTTTGTCAGTCTCAGAGTTCGACCTGTGCAGCTTCTGGCCATCTTGATCTGCTTTAGTCTTTTCCTTGTCGCCGTCTGTTTTGGATTTCGGTTTCTCTATAGGCCTGTCCTCAGTGTGACTCTTTGACCTTTTTACCAGCTCTTTAGAGTGTTTATCCCTCTTTTTTGTGCTGTCTGAACCAGGCTCCATGTCAAACCGATCCTCAGAGGAACCTGTGGATTCTGGACGAAGCAGCTGCTTGACATCACTTTTAACAGACGTTTTCTCTCCTCTGTACTTTTCCTTTTCTTTAATTTTATCTTTATCCCTACTCTTGTCCTTCTCCTTGTCTTTCTCTGCTTTCACAGCTTCTGTAGATGCCTTGACCTTCTTGGCTTCTTTCGAGCCTCCCTCTTCAGCAGCGCCTTCAGTTACCTTTGCTTCCTTTGTGCTTCCAGGTGTTTTTTTCTCACTTTTGATCTTTGGCTTCTTCTCACCTTTTTCTTCATTTGACACCTTAACCGCACTACTTTCTTTGTGCTGCGATTCATCCACCTGATGTTCAACTTTCTTGTCCTGCTTCTGTTTAAGCTTGGCGCGATCATCAGACAGGCTGCGCTCCTTGTCTTTGCGTTCTTTAGAATGTGGTTCTTTACGGGACAGGCGGTCGAATTTCCCAATCGAACGCTGTTTGAGAGCCTCCTGGGAGCCTTGCTCCAACTCCAGGATAAAGGAGTGTGTCCGTGCTTTGTCCGACTGCTTCTTTGTGTCACCGGAATCTTCTGAAATGTTGCCACTGGTCCGTCTGTGCCTCTCCTCAGATGCTGCTGATTCTGACAGATTTCTCGTGAGTTTAGGCTGAGGGGTCTTCGAGGCTTTCAGTTCCTAAATTTCAAACAAGAGAACACACAGAAGATGTTTTTAAAGCTCACCAACTCAATGGCAAACCTGCAGCCTCAAATCTGTTGCGTCTTTCACATACTGTCTTCTTCCAAATATCTCCCGTCTCTCCTTTCTTCTTGCTTGACGCATCTCCTTCTTTCCTGAAAGGTGACATTCACACATGCAGTGACACCGTACGCACATGAAAAATGTGTGACTTTATGCCTTAAGATTCTGACGGCGCACCTCAGGTCAAGTTTTCTCTTCCTGCTGAGAGCCATTTTCTTCTCTAGGACTTTCTTTTCTTTGCGTGCCTCTTTTGCTTTCGGACTCTCCAGCCCAGCAGATTCTGCGCTCTTTTGATTTTTGGGATCTGCGTAAAACATTTGACATGGTAAGTGATGCACTAACTTCATACAAAAGGTGGGCACGGCCCGGGAGATGTTAACAACAAAAACAAAGCAGGCATCACACACTGTTTTCTATAACTAACCATGACCGCATTTATGGAGTGAAAAAAACATCACATACCTCTCTACGTATTCTACGTTCCTGAAAATCTCCTTTTCCAAGAAAACTTTCTGTTGTAGCTGCGCTTGAATCGTGTTCTGGCTGTACTCACCTCAATGCCGATTTAACTGCACTTACTTTGTAATTTACTATTCTGCTGTGGCTTGATTGATTTCAATTCTTCCCTAAATGGATGCTTTTTCTTCTTCTTCTGTGCTTTGTAAAACTGCATGTGCATGTAAAACTGGCATGTGACGTCACCCTCGTCATGCATAGAGCACTCAAAAACTGGTAACAGGAAGAAAAACAACGCAGACGCACAACAAATAAGACACGGCGCAGACGTAAAGCAGACGAACCTTTTTCTTCATCCTGCGCTGCTTTCTGTTTAAGTTTCTCCTCCATCCTCTCTCTGTTCTGCTGTCTCTTGAGCAGCCTCTCCTCTTTGTCTTTCGCCTGAGGGAGCAGAGTTCATACGCATGATGAAACGGATTTGACGCTCTGTTTAAGTGCACTGCTTTCAAGTCTACAATAAAATGATTTGCCAGGTAAACATTTTCACTTAACTGCAACAGAATAAAATATCAGCAACAGAACTCACAGCGGATCTACGACGCTCCTCCACTGTGATCTCGTCATCTGAGTCGCTATAGTAACGGGAGTAGAGGAAGGGTTTGTGAACATAAGCCTTGCGCCGAGGTTTCCGTTCTCCACCTTCATCTCCACTGGTGTGCTTCTTCTCTGCTCCTTCGCCTTGCTCTACAGATGGCAAAATATGCAAACAAACGATTCGTTTTGGGTTTTTTTAAAGTGAGAAGAATTATGAAAATACAAGTGATGCAAGGCAGAATGTTGGTGCTGTCAGAGACCATCTGGTGGAAGCTCCCCTTCTTCAGAAGAATCAGACAGCTGGTCCTCCTCGTCACTTTCCTCCTCGAAAGACGACAGATCACTGGTGTGGACGGAGCTCACGGTGATTTCGCTCAGGCCATCGAGGTCAGAGTCCTCCAAAGAATATTCTGTCAGTCAAAAACACACTGGGTTATAATTTAGGGAATAAGGAATGGAGAAAATGAGTTGTGATATCTGTTTTCTGATGAGTAAGACACATGGAGTGGAAACTGTAATTCAGATGTTCAAATATTAGGTCTCATCATAGCAACTAGATTGAATTCAACTACATGCAACTAATTTCATTTTACTTTAAGAGGTATTCAACTATATGTTTGATGATAACTCACAGACGGTTTTAGTAAAACTGTGTTGGACTTTAGAAAACAGTCTTCAGAACATAATTAGTTGTTTAAAAAGGCCATTTGAAATACTGTACATCTAACAACTGGCTTAACGGGACAGATGTGCAAATATGTTTTAAAATACAGTAAAATTTTAATGTGAGTTTCTTGCTAAATTAGAAAAAATGCAGAAATTTAAGTATCATAGTGTATACTTTAAAAAGCTGATGCATAAAACAACTTAAAACAACCTGTTATAAATAAACTTTGGAAAAAAAAAAATCCAAAAATATCTTTTTATAGAAGATTATATTTGAAATGGTAAAAGTTAAATATTAAGACATACAACTTAATGTTGGATGTGTCAAACAGTTTGTATTACAATGGCCGGCTGTGCAACTGGTATTCAGAATCTATAACAATTTTTTCAACATTTCATATTATTCTTGGAAATAAATGATCATTTGTGCTTCTTTAAAATCAAAGATATGTCCTCTTCCATTAGAAAAATATCAGCTTTAATCATTGAACTTATTTGCAGCAAAAAACCTCATCAGTGGTCTGTGTGTTAGGTCTACAAATATTTAAAGGTAAGACGGGATAAGATGATTTGTTGTTGTTTTTTAAGCGGTGACGCTCACTTTTATTTTACCGTATTTCATCACAGTCATTATAAATCCAATACTCAACTTGGGAAGGACTTTTCCAAGTCCATCCAACTTTTTCTGACTTAAGGTTAAATGTTTAAGTGTTGCAAGAGATTTTATTAAAAAACAAACAAAAAAAAACAAACAGACAACACTCAAAAATAAAGACATAAAACTGAGACACAGCAGCTCACCCTCTTTTATCCTCTCTCTGGCTTTCTGCTTGGCCTGGTTTGTTGATTTTACCGTCTCTTCGTCCAGTTTCTCTTCTGAGGGTTTGCCACCAGCTTTGCTTGTAGATTTCTCATTCTCTTCCTCTTTCTGCTCGTGACCCCCTGATTCCTCCTCTTCCATTTTAACATCTTCTATCAACTCCTCTTTCTCCAATTCCATCAGCTCCTGCGTGTCCTCCTTCAGATCTTCTGACACCTGTGGTTCTGGGGCTTCCTCTACCTCATCTAGTGGCTTCACCTCTTGGTTACTGTCGCCTTCCTCAGCGATATTCATGTTCTGCTCATTCTCCTCCACCAGCTGCATGGGGTCATCTGAAGCTTGGATTTTGCGGCATTTTTCAGTTGAGTTGGACCTCACAGAAGCCTCCTGATTGAGAGAAGATATGGTGTCCAAGATGGACATGGCATCGCTGGCTGAGGCGGCAGCCGGAGTCAACGATGAGTCTGCAAACATGTGAAAACATTTTAGCTGACAGTCACAATAGCAGTAAGAAAACAATCAAATAAGCTGCAGCTGATAAGGGGGGAAATTCTGTGTACCCTGCTCAGGAATGCTGGCATCTGGTCTAGTCTCTAACGGGAGCAAAGGGGCTGGTGGCTCTTCGGAGCAGCTCCCAGGCGACAGAAACTCCCGGACCACCCTCTCAACCTGCGGCCTGAATATGTGATTGATCTTGGGATCAACCACCTGGGCCACGATTCTGTCCACTCCCTGCTCCAGCATGCCAGATCTAAGAGACACAACTTACCATTAGCGCGGGTTACTTTTACATGCAGCTGGGAAGATAAGTGGAGGGTGAAGAAAAAGATGCACGTTTCTCACTTACTGTAGGACGAGCTGCCTGATGTTGTTTCTCAACTGGTTTTTGTTCAAATGAGGACTCCATGTGTGATTAGAGAGGTGATTCGAGACAAAGTTGTCTACCCGTTGTTTCAGGTTCAGGTAAGCTGGCTGCAAGAGACAAATCAAACCTTTACGCTGTGCTGTTAAAATTTCATGTTCTGACCAGATTTAGAGAAGCTCATTCATGCCTTCATCTCAAGCAAACTTGATTACTGTAATGCCCTTTTATCTGGTCTTCCAGATTTTTAGCTACTATGCTGCACTTAGATGGAATAAACTTCCCCTTTATATTAAATATGCCCCAACTCATTTAAAGTTAAACTGAAAGCAATTTTCCTGTGCCTTTGTTTAGTTGAATTGTACTACACTGTTTTTACTCATCTATTTTAAGATTTTTTTTAATCCCTTTTCTGTCCAAACCGTTTTTTGTGTGTCTGTGTGCTTTTATTACATATTTAAATTGGTGTTTCATTAATTTAATTTATTAAAATTGATTCATTTTTTTTTTATTTCATTTTAATACCTTTGTGTACGAAATGTGCTATACAAATAAACTTGCCTTGCCTAACAATGCTTTTAGTCTTACATGCAATAACCCCCAAATCATAATCATTTCAACTGTTTAATTTCGGTGTTTTTACCCTCAATTGTATTATCACTAATTAAGGACTCTGTCCTAAAAAAAACAACAAAAAACTAAAGAAGTTAGTCAAATAACTAAACTTGCTCTGAGTTTCTATCCCTGAATTCTTTTTACCGAGTCAAAACTGCTTCAATAACAAAACAACGAAACAGACTGAAAATACAAAAATACTGTGATCAGCACACCAACTAAATTACGTTTTTTCTTAAACTGCGATGTGAAGGATTATTTTTGACCGTTACCTTCGTATCAACGTCTGCCAGACAGTCCCTCCTGAACTGGTCGAAGAGACCCTGTGTTTTCAGATGACTGACGATCATTGAGACCAGCTGTGGATCTCCTGGTGGTAAACCAGCCATGTTCCACAGCAGGGATGTTTGAGTCGCTGGCTGAGAAATTAAAAACACTGACAATACATCAGGCAGAGTCCTACTTTGGCGCACTATTGATGTGTTGTTATGGTTAGCGGAAGTGACGCAGAGGCCGGGCTCACCCGGAAAGAAAAGGGGTTTCCCTACCAAAATAAAACTTTTAAAATCAATTTAAGTATATGAAATACATTTGGCTAGGTATTAATGGTAAGGGCGCTTTCATGTTGGTTACACAGACTATATAAGAAAAAGCATCTCGCTATTAATTAATAGACATTAGACGCTTTCTGAGCTTCTCTCTCTTTTCTTTTTTACTTGTTGCTGTCCTTGATTCGCCTTTTTGGATTCTCTGTGGGGAGAAAATGAAAACACGACGGGGATACAATTAAGAAAAAGCATTAAAAAAAAAAACTCGTTCAACGAAACATTTTTTGTTTGTTTCATTTGTGGCGCCCTCAAGCGACGACAGTTGGAGGAAACTTTCGCCACCACTCTCCAAGTTTATAACGTAATTCTTTCTACTGGTTTACGGATATGCAGCCTTTTTAAAGATGGCAGGTTAAAACGAATTATAACTGTTTGTAACATAGTGATATTTATATTCAGATTAACTTCTATGGCTATTTAATACTCCATATATGTGTTTTGTTACGTTTCAGCTATCGTTACACCATGTCAATTCGCTTTTTATATAAACGGCTAAAAATTAAACATTGGAAAAAATATATATGTGTGTATTTCTTGTTTGAATATATCGATATGACATTTTAAGCTACAATACAAAAAAGATAATTTCTGGCAGCGGTGGGATTCGAACCCACGCCCCCGAAGAGACTGGAGCCTTAATCCAGCGCCTTAGACCGCTCGGCCACGCTACCATATATATACTATGCCATTCATCCATACAATTATTCTGCATACTTCCATATGATTCATTTACTGGACACATGAAAATAGTACCTTTATAATATTTATTGGAACGTGTAACTTGAAAGAAATAAACATGCTTTCCAAGCCATCTGCAACAACTAAGAACATTGAGCAGTCCTAACAGTAATACTTTGGTGACAATGCTGTTGCATAAACAAAAATCCAAAAAGATCTTTTACAAGACAGAGAGGGCAAGATAAGATTTAAAAACAAAAAAAAAACTACAGGAAAATACTACATATATATATATAAAGACATCACACTGTACAACTTAAAAAAGGTATGCATACATACAAGTTGGAGCAATTTAATGAACTATAGAAAAAAATAAACATTTTAATTTTCAAGCAAAATAAGTGGACCTTATTGTGAATAACTCATCACAAAATCAGGTTTCAGTTATTCTAAAAAGCTGTGTTTTATCTGTAGCCCCTCTATGTATATTGGTAATAATAAAGTGAAGTCCTCATATTTATGCCCATCATAAAATGTGCCAAAATAATGGCTGTTTGACGCCACTAACAGTGACTCCAAATCATGCCAGTCTGTGGTAGCAGACAGATAAAATACCCCTTAGATGGGGAAAAACAGGATGGCTAGGTTGTCTTAGGAATTCTTGGCAGGACAGCTTGGAGGAAGCAGTCTGTGAGAGTTAGCGCGCACCCATGGGTGGTCGATAACTTTCTGAAGTGAAAGACGGTCGATCGGGTTGTGGCGAAGCAGCTTGGAGATCAGGTCCCGTGCACCATCAGAGACGACACTTGGGAATTTTAAATCCACCTGCAAATGGCAAAATGGCATTTATCTACCAGCAGAGTGACTTTTTTTTTTAATGCTCCACATCAAAATGGGAGACAAAGCAGCAAAAATAAGATTTTATTTATTTATTTTAGTCAGATGCAAATACACTAATAATTTTTCCATGCCTGAATAATAAGGCTTTTATAACAAGCCTAAATATTGACAAATATTTCCAACTTCATCCCAGGTTCACACTGTACGATTTCAGCTGTCTCAGTTTTAAAGACACTCAGTTGTGGGGAAAATCGGCCCTCGTAGCTCAAAAGCATGGTCGTAGATCTCACCATGAGACAGAGCAAAGATGAAAAATGAAACTGTCTTGTAACCAAAGACGTGCTGCAACAGATATCAAGCAGTGTCAAAAAATTTGGATAAATCATCTCAGTGTGCGACATCTTCTAGCAGGCACTACAATCTCTGTAAGCTGACAAACCTATCGGAATTCACCATGAGATAATGTAAACATCAGCATGGTGACACAGCACGGTAGCCTAGCAACAACAGCAGCAGTTACAATGGAGAGATGGGAATTCAAAAAAAGAAAAAAAAAAAAGACTTCTTTTTCTTGATTTTGATTGCTTCTTTTCAAAGCACATGAAAACCACAACAGCACATTAGCAGCAACCTGTTAATGGTGTTAATGACGCAATGTGGTTGCGTTTAGAGCTCGAAAACCCTTGGATTCACTTCTGTCGTAGCCATGATGTTAAATCACAGTGTAACATACTGTCAATTGTCTACCAATTTTAGCTGTGCAGTGTGACTTGGATTAATTGGTTCTCACTGTACGATTTTTCCAGTCTTAATTCAAGTCACACTGCAAGGCGTGAAATAGGCAGATAAATCGCACATTACAACATGCTGTACATTAATTAACATTTATTGAATACGACATAAATGAATAAGAGGGTTTTCAAGCTCTAAACGCAGCCACATTGCGTCTTTTTCCCTACGATTGTGCTTCTTTCGTATGAGGAAGCCAAAATCGTACGGTGTGAAGTGACTTGAATTAAGACTGTAAAAATCGTACAGTGAGAACCCAGCAGACAAGTTATATCTTTGTAAACAAGGTGAAAGACACTTGGTCTATGAGCAGTGTTGCCCATTTGGTTAATATTTCACCTTTGTTTCCTAGTCCTATTCAATTTAGTCGATACCAGGTTTCCACTAAACCAGTCGCCCGGCTGCTCTGTTTCTTGCTGTGTTGCATAATTTTACGTCAGAAAACTATCCAACTCTCCTTTGATCCCAAGACATTACGTTAACACCCATAAAAGTCAACTGTTTAGTTTTTCCCTAAAACATTAACATTTAAAAAAAATAAAATAATAGTAATAAAAAATGATCAAAGCCCTGCTGTGATTCACATCAGAGGTCAACCCTGGACTGTAGTGTCTGCTGTAAGAAGTTAAGTGCCTTCTGTTATACGTTCTTCTCAGACTACGTTCTCCAGAATTTAAATCTTCTTTTCATTTGTAAGATAAATTAATGCATACTTTAAACCTACACTGCTGAATACATTAGCACCCAGAGACAAAAACCAACCTTCATAATCCTTTTGTACGTATCCGTGTGACTGGAAGTTTCGAAAGGTGGATTCCCGACTAAACACTCGTAGCAGAGGACTCCTATGCACCAGAGGTCCACCTTCTCACTGTGGGTGTGTCCCTCAATCATTTCTGGAGGAAGGTAGTCCAGTGTTCCGCACATAGTGCGACGCCTGGAAAGGTTCAACAGGAAGTGAGCAGGAAAGACAAAGAAAGTTGTATGTAGCTATATGGGAAAATGTGTAGCAGTAAAGATTTATTGTCAAAAACACTGCTGCAGCAACACTGGTTCTAACCTTAAAGATGGTGCATGGACAGACCAACCAAAGTCAGCAATTTTAAGCTCTCCACGATAGCCAAGAAGCAGATTCTCTGGCTTGATGTCACGATGAATCACTTTCCTTTCATGGCAATAAATTAGAGCATCAGATATTTCCTCCATGTACTGGGAAAATGAAACAGGTTAACATTAAATAACACTCACAAATAAAGCAACATAAGAAAATCATGTCTCTTAACTGTCAACAACATCCAAATGATTTAGAATTCAGCCTTCAAAATGTAAGTCATCAGTTTCAACTCTTACAGTGGCTGTTCGTTGATCATCAAATCGTCCATATTTCTGTAGCTCTTTGTACATTTCACCCCGCGGAGCATACTCCAGCACCAAGAAAACCCTCTTGCGGTCATGGAAATAATTGTAGAAGCGCAGAATATTGGGATGCCTGAGGGAAAAAAAAATTTCTGTTTCACTGAAGTCTGCTGTTAATATTTAAAGAAGAAAAAAATGGTTGAATAGAGTTCGCTGTGTGCAAAGCAAAAACGTTCAAATACAAACTGAAGCCATATTAAAAAGTTACACATGAGGGAACATGAGTGTTCAACAAATATTGAAAATGGTGTAAGCTGTGATCATGTTACAAACTGAGGTTGGGTGATGTGATCTCAATCAATATCACAATTAAGTGTTACTGTGACCATGACTACTAAATGATTATTTTATTTTTTAATCTTCTTTTCCTAGTAGATCACTGACAGACCGAAAGAAAACAAAATATGTTTAATGTTAAAAAAATTCTGAAAAGAAACATACTTTACAGATGAACTATTTATTATCATTTACTGAATATTTCAAGCAAATAATTGACGTGACCAAGATTACATCAGTTATGGATGATGAACGTTGGTTTTGATCAACTGCCCAGCCCTACTACAAACTCACGTGTTTGAGAGACTTTAGTGACACAAAATCTATTGCAACTTTGTAGCACAATGACATCAGTAGATACACAAAAGAGATGACAAAAATGTCAACTACTAACTTGAGATGTGCCTGAATCTCTATCTCTCTCCTGAGTTGATGCTCCACACCTTCCTTCTCCATCTGTGATTTGAACAGCACCTTCAGGGCCACAATGGCTTGCAGCTTCTTCACCTTTGCAAGGTAGACGTTACCAAACTTGCCCTTTCCAAGCGGACGGCCAATGTCGAAGTCGTCAATGGTGATTCTCCTTATTTAAAAAGGACAAGTAATGACTTTAGTTTATTTAAACAAAAATATAAAATATCAATAAACTTCATGCATTTCAGAACACTTACTTGGGTGGAGAACTAGAGGAGCCAACACATTCTCTTCCAGGACCTCAAGAAAAGGCAGTACAGTTACATAAAGGGATGTTTTGTGTGGTGTTTAAACAGCACATAAATATGTCAAGCCAAATATTATAGTTCTTCGGCAGCAGAAAATAGTAATCAGTTGTATGGCCAAGATTATATTTAAATTTAAGGAGATAACTTGTCATTAGATAAAGGCCAACGGTTTTGATATTGTTGATATTTACTGTTATATTTGCAAATAATCAATTGTGATGGGTAAATATCAGCCAGGCTGCAAAGGAAAACAAAAAAGCTTCCTTCACAAAAATTGCTATTTTCTAAAGATTCTTCATATTTACATGCAGCTGTCTTTTTATAGAAATTGCATTTCTCATGTTGAGGAAGAAGTTACCTGTGACAGCATTTTTGACCGTCTCCATTCGTGGCTTCACCAGTACACGTTGTGGTCCTAACACTGAGCTTGGAGTTGCAAACTAGTATTTGAAGCAAATATACACACACAGACACACACGCACACAAAAAAAACAACTAGTAAAAACTTTCTTGATTTAGCTCGGCTAAATCATCTTACACACAGTTTAATGCAAACAACTGACAAAATTACACCATTTCAGTTTCTCCGGTCCCATTTCAGTGCAACTGGTTATCATCAATGGTTTAATATTATGGGTTCAATCTTCACTTCTTTCATATGAATACTACTCACCGTTCTTTGGGGACCCCTGGGCTCATAATTTTCCTTATTCTGTAAATAAGTAAAAATAACTCAAATGAATTCTCATTCCTTTACAGCTACTGTCTTTATTTTCTCATAGATTGATCTTTTAGTTCCAAGTTATTTAGGCATTATATAAAATTGCCATGATTTCTAAAGAAATATGTATACACATACAAGCACATATTTACTGTTGACTTAGATGTTTTCAATAAAATCCACCTAGAGTTGCCTTAATGTCTAATTTACTTCTATAAAATAACAACAAAAAGTGCCTGTTAGTGTTGGACAGCACCTCACAGGTCAATTCTTTGCACGGTATGTTAATGTACAGTATACCAGTTAAAAGGTAATTACAGAGAAAAAAAAAGACATTACATTGACATTGTTTTGTACAACCTGAAGTGTTGAGAAAGCAAACTGTGTGCTTATCACTGCATCTACATGTAGTTTACGTAATATAGATTGGAGGAAATACTATAAAGTATAGCTTACACGAGGTCTAAGTGCAAACGTTGTCTTTTTGTTAAATGAAAAGGGCTTTGTGGGACGTTTTTCGTAAAAGTCGAGCTTTAAAGGAAACGTTTAACTGTAGACTCCACTTTATAATCGATTTCAAATATCAGCTGTTCATCTGCACGTGTCTTTCACCAAATATACATCAGAATTTTCGTGTAACATGGAGCTAACGTTAAATGTTTGATCGCGAACAAAGCAGTGAACATTAGCTTTAGCCTTCACTAACGTCAATGTTTTCTGCGTTGATGTAAGTCGTTCGGCATTATCAGCCGTTGCCCAGCTGTATAAAACTGATGCTAAATCATTACATTACCTGCATTTTAGAGAAGATTTGTAGTTATAACTGCACAACGTAGAAGGTTATGTCTTTTTCGTCCAAGCTTCCTAGTCCGCCAAGTTTTTCAAAAATGACAGCTTTCCCAACGGTGATTGGTCGGTTAGCGACAAAACAGAAGGCTGTCATTGGTCAGAATTATTGTGGAAAGAGAGCGTGATTGGTGATGGCCGACAGTTGACCTGCCCACTAAACTATATTCATACATTCATAGCACTGTTGTTTTGTATTGCCTCGTACATAGTTTGTAGATGTATACGCACACACAGTTTTTTTATATATGTTTTTATGCTTATTATTTTTTTATATATGTATATCGACTGGCAGGTTGGCGCAGTGGCAGTGGACCAGCAAGTCAGGGGTTCAAACCCCGGACCGTCCGTCAGCACGGAGAGAGCTGTTAGAGAATCAGAGAAGTGTAATGCAGAAACAGTCTCATGGGCGCGGGGCTCAGCCGAGATACTTGTATATCCTTGCACTGTTGGTTAGATACTAGACTGAATTTTGTTGCCCTTATGTTATGACAATAATGTTAAATGTAATCTTTTTTTTCCCCCAAGAGAAAGGAGGATAAATGGCAACCGAAGTCCAGAACTTAATTGGACCTTACAGAAAAATTTTGGGGTGTGCTGGAGAAGTCATCATACATGATCTTGACAAAAAATAATAATAAAAATAAATAAATAAATAAAATAATTATATAAGTAAATGTTGTGACAATGCATAACCTCATTGAAAGATAAGCAGATATATATTGCATTCAAATTTAAAATTGTCCAAACAAAATAATACACTTGTAAATGTAAAAGTATTTTCAGAGGGGACATTTTTATATATGGACATTTTAACAATGTCCATATTTATTTCCACTGGAGATGGTTGTAAATAATTATAAGTCTAAACATGCATAACAAAATTATAACTCAGGATCTAGATCTTGAAAATATGTTTATTAAAAACTTATTATCTTTAACAAGATTGACACAGATCTTTCATGGTTTTAATTTTTACAAAACAAACAGACAATCATGTATTTCTTATTTTGGCTTCTAAAAGTCATGTCAGCAAAGGCTAAATATGCAACATGGAACAGGGGATTGAAAAAGTCACAAAGTATTACGCTGTGCATTTGTTTCACCACAACTCCTCATCCATGACCCAAATACATGATTATATACACTGTTAAAAAAAAGGGAAAAAAAAGTGAAGCAACAGGAAACAGGTGGGTTGTTTCTTGGTTTGGTCTGATTCAGTTCATAACTGCTGCTTTTTAGACAGTCAAGGAAAGACAGTTCCATGTTTTGTCATATAATAGTTGAAAAGGATGCACTGAAAGGTGATTTATTGTAACCTATTTCTGTTTTGTCTTTTTCACCAAGTAATTAAAGTGAGTCTGTCATTAGATCTACCATGAAGTCTTACTGAATAAATATGATTGGAGGATATAATGATTCATTCTGTCCAAAGCCTTTATGATATAATAGCTCTTCCTCAATAATGTCTTCGACTGTAAAGAAAACTTGAAAAAAATCAAAGTGAGATACTTTCTAGAACAGTTGTTTTTAATGATGTTAGCATCAATGTGATGAAGTAATTCAACCTGCTATGACCAGATAACTTAGCTTTTACCAGTGAAGAATCTCTCATTTGTATTTCAATGTCTTATGTTACATTACACCATAATGAAGATTAAATTTCATTTCATTCAAAAACAGTAGTTGCAAAATATACATTAAAAAATAGCATTCCTCTGTTAAATTTCTGCTCCAGTGTTGAAAATGTCTAAATTTAGGAACTGCTACTGCCACTACACCTACAACATACTTGTCTACAACAAAATAGTTGAAGCATACAAATTCTGTTTTTCTGAACAGAATTTGTTGAGGAGTAAACTAATTCTGTTCAGGAGGAAGACAAATTGTATGCCATAATGATGAAAAATAAAACCAATTAATTCATTTATTTTTATTTTATTGGTACCAGTTCCTTTACTTACTGGCTCAGAAAAACTCTAAAAGTGTATTAAAAATTAAACCACTTTGTCTTCTTTCTGTATTATCTTGATTAAAATTATACCCTTTTATACGACTTTGTTGTAATATTTTAGGGTTAAAAAACATCAATCAATAACACACATTTTTTTAATGGTTTAAATCGTAAATAATCTAACTCATACCACTTTTTTTTTTAAAAATACCACGAAAAGGGTTTTACAGCTCATACTGCATTTCCTCATTCACACGCACCTTTTTTTCTTTTTAAATACACTGGCATCCATTCTATGTTCGTTTAGACAGGACCACACAGAGACAAACAAGACAAGTAACCATAATACGCTCACACTCAATCCTAGAGACAATTCAGAATCACCAAATCAACCTAAGATGCATGATTCTGCACTGTGGGCGGAAGCTGAAGTACCCGCAAAAAAAACCCACACAGTCACAGGAAGAATATGTAAACACACAGAAAGTTCCCAGCTGGGACTCAAACCTGAAATCTTCTTGTAGCTAAGTAACAGCACCAACCACTCCACCATTGTGCTTTCCATATACTGACAAAAACTCAAATCTTACAAGGGTCATTGAGGCTTTCAATCTTTTGCCCAAGGACACTTCAATGGGTTGATGCAACAGTTGGAGCTAAGATAACAATCTGATCAGGTGACAGCCACTATACAAAGTGGATGTCTGGATACGGGCAATATGCAGAAGTTGTGAAGGCCTCATTCAGTCTGCATTAATCTGAACAGAGCAGTTTGTGAAAACCACAGTGCAGGACGGCAGCAGGGTGGCCAGTGAGCGACGCAGTCTTGGAAAAGGATCGTTTATATCCTGTGTCCTGTTCTCATCATTACCATCTGCCTCCAGACCTTCCTCTCCACCTTGCTGTTCAACACCACTTCCTTCCCCCTCTTCCACTGGTGGACTCTGCCGGGGCTGGAAGATCACATCCAAAAACTCCAGCTGGCGAAGCCCACGAAGCATCCGACAGCTCCGCACAATCTGCAGCTCGCTGAGGGTGCAGGCCCATAGACAAAGGCGCTTCAGGTCCTTCAGACGACTGGCACAAAGCAAACCTGGCCCCACTTCCTTGCCCCCAAGACTCAGTTCTTCTAGTCCAAGCCATCCTGCACCCAGTCCCAGGGAGGCCATCTGTAACTGGTAGCCTTGTCGTCCTGTAATACCTATTTCCAGAAACTTAAGCCTGGAAAGGCCTTCTATACCAGTTAGACCATCTTTGGCTGCACAACTTCGTAAACCGTTCGCTGTTATACGAAAGGTGTCACGAAGTTCCAACCGACAGAGCTTCTCCCATGACGTCAGACTCTCCAAGTGCTGGTCAGTGAAAGAGGGCACGTTGTTGAGGACTAACCATTCAATAGCAATGCCTGACGGAGAGTCAAGCCTTTTCTGTTTCTGATGTCTTCCTTTCTGTGGACCACCAGCACTGGATGTGGCTTCTGCTCTGTCATGGGGATGAGCAGGTAAGGTCTGCAAGTTCTGGCTAAAAAAACCACGAGGCAGCTCACAACCACGAAGCTCCAGCACTCGCAAAGATGAAGGCAGGATGTGGCAGTTGGATAAGCTTCTCAGGTCTGTATGCAGAAGACAGAGCTTACTCAGACGTGGGCATTTTGTGGATATAGCTCTGAGCCAAGACTCGGAGAGAAAGGTGCCGCCTCGGGCAGAGAGCAGCAAGCCACGCAAGCGAAGGCACCTTAATCCGCAACCAAGGTACTGACGCAGCAGGAACCAAAGGATGCGGGACGTCACCTAACACATTGGAGAATCCATGGAAGTGTGTATTGAGGATGAGAGATGGAAGGTAAAACAGAATCAGTATCCATCAATAGCAGCACAAACTCACAACAAGATGTAATCAGACAAGATATATTATAGTTAATTTGTGGAACATGTTTTATTCATAACAGAAATTTAAGTTATATTACACAATGCACTGAAAAAAGTATGGCAAGAAATATAGAAACTGTAGTTAGAATAGATGTGTAGTGCTGGTCAGGATCACTGGCACCCTGAACTATAAGTGCAGGATTAGGAATATCTTTACATCTAAAATAAAGTAAATTAACCAATTTTCATTAATCTCTATACTATTTATGAAACATTCAGTTCATTGAGAAAGACAAAGCAAAGGCTTTCGCTGAAATAATAAACATGAACACATTTTTCTGTGATACAACCATTTTCACTTCAATGGTTTTATAATTTCAGGAAGCAGTGAAAGTCCCAATGACATTTTTCATACTCAGGGATTTCATTTAAGCATCTGGATGGAATAACTACATATAGGTATTGTTGGGATTTTACATCCCACCGGGATCTTTTAATGAGAAGAACTAAGGAACAACGACTTTATAGTAAAATGGTTATGAAGTTAAGACTCTGCAGTTCTACCTACCTGTTAGTAAACCTAACCTCGAGTCTGCTGTTCTTCTGGCTCGTTGTTCGTTATAAGCCCCCACCCCCACCCCGCAGGCCTAAACTAATTACCCTATCTTCAGCCTCTGTTCTCATAACCTTGGATCCTCAGTTGCTTGCCTCCTACATCCTACTGCAGGCCGCTATCTAAATTCTGTTCCTGTTTGAACTTTCACTGCCCACACACACAAACACCCTGTCCTGAGTTAACCCCATTCATATATACTTTAAGCACGGTGAACTTATGCAAAGTTTTAAGAATATAATATCATGGTTAAGGCCCTATTCCCATAGTATTCTAATAAGAGAATGCATATTTATGGTCACTGGCGCGTGTTCAGGGGAACCTAGGTGTCTCTCTTACCGCTACCAAGACTTTGTCATGGGTCAATCAGGTTTTCTAGTCCTTGTGGATTTTTCTGGCATGTTCTGTAATCTTTTTTGCTTATGCTTAAACTCCATTGGTGCCCATTTGGTGGGCATTAACCATGATCTGCAGATTTATGTCTGGTCTCTTGCACTGAAATGGAATTAAACTTAAGAGAGTCTTTTCCTTCAGTCTTAGACACGTAGGCACAGAGACATTGCTAAATATAAATAATATATTTTCCACAACATCTATAACAAAAAGATTAATAAAACATTATATTAGACCCGTGGCGTTTGACGTTTCTCTTGTTAGTGTATTTGAATCTATTTCTGAATATATTCCAAATCTAGTGCAATAATTCAATTGTGCCAAGGATTCTGATGCCTACAATCACACAAACGGATTCATATAAAAATCTGCAGTTTATTGACATCTACACAAGTGCTTTTGAAACGTGTGATTATTTTCTAGACAGTTTTGTTTATGAAATGACAAATGAAAGAAAAATGTACATAGGCAATAGCATGCTTACCCCTTTCCATGCGGTCAAGTCGACAGTTCTCCACAACCTCTGGTCTTTAATAAGGCGTTTCCATCTCTTACAGACTCTAAAAAAACGTGAAACACAGCGACAACAAAAACTCGTGTGAAAGGAGCCACAACAAAGAAAACTGGAACTGACTTCTGCTCAACAAGAAAAACAGCTGGCAAAATACTGACAGCAAAGTTGCTATTTCCTTACCTCCCTGCTCTGACAAGCTCCTTAACGCTCAAATACGACAAGACATCTATCAGAATATTTTCGGGGAAGTAATCCAGATTACAGCCTCTAAATTCATCCATTTTGTAAACAAAACTCTTCAAACCGACACACGGACTGATATCTTGACGCACACGGGTTGCGCCCAAATCAGTAATCCCCAGGAAACCGCTGCACCCTGGCTGGTCAGTACCAGGACCTGGCGGTGGTACTAAAGCTAAATCAAAAATACTTTTGTCATGTAGCCGAATATACAGTATTAATCTGTTAAATTGTTCGGTCGATAAACGCTTGATAATTTTGTAAAAAGCGACTGTGTGGTGGACAGGAAGAGTCACATACGTTACCACTGGTTACCACCGTCACTAACGTTCGTTAGGTGAACCGTCTACTGCGCCTGCGCGGTTTTGTCGGACAAGATGGCGACCAGCAATGGTGGAGGAATGGAGGTGGACGGAGCAGGCGAGTATTTATCTACCAGCCGTCAGCCGTGCCTCACAGCAACGTAGATGTATAGACGCATTGCCCCACGCCCTGTATAAGTGTGTTAGGGACTCGTAAATGAAGATTCTGTGGCGTTAAAGGCTGCGAGATGCATGCTAGCTGACATAAGCGGGTTAACGTTTACGGCTCTGCTGTGAAACTGTCAGCCTTTCATCACTCCGGATCTTTCTGTCACTTCTTCTCTGATCTGATCTAATGTAACTCCAGACTCTGTATCGGGTTATTTAAACCTAAATCTATCAGCAGAGATCGTTGTCTAGAGAACACCATGTTAAATGGATAGACAAACGACAATCTAGAAGGAGATCTCAAAAGCGGTAAACATGGAACACCAGTGTCAAATTCTGCACTTTTAAATTATATGATCACCACACCCGTGGAGACGTTTAACCTGATCTTTTATGGTCAGTTCTCACCATTTCTACCAAGTTTAATCAAATTGGTATTAGTATTTATATGTATGTATGTATATGTGTA
>JBAMYA010000002.1:2277518-2287673 GCA_037176975.1 Arrhamphus sclerolepis | reverse complement strand
AAGTGAGTCGGAAGTTAAAAGTTTTTCTTTACCTTCCATGTGGCAGAGGGGGGAAAAAACCTTTGAGTTAAAACTCAACCCCCTGGTTTAAAAAAAAAAAAAAAAAAAAAAAAAACACAGCAGCTTTTCTCATTTTATTGTCTCTTTATTCAAAAATAATTTGCATTAAATGGCTGAGTTGACTGAAAACTTTTTTTTTCTTTTTTTTTTTTTTACATACAGTAGTGATAAATACAATAAGATGTGTTTCTAATTTCAGCAACTTATTAATGCTCTTGTACATACTGTTTTCTTAAGAGAGTGACATTGCACAACTTGGATGGATGTTTTCAGTCCCAGTATGTTCCATTTAAAAAGAGACATTTCCTTTATCGTTTCGATGTCTCACTGGCTGTCCTCTGCAGCTTCGGGCTCATCAGCAGCATCAGCTGGCTGTGGGTACTGGAAGCGGATGGGATCATACAGCTCATCCCTGGGGTCGTAAGGGTAATGGTAATGGTAAGGGTATGGGTAGATGCTTAGTTTCTTCTCTTTGGGAGCAGGGGGTGCTGGTTCCTCCACAAGTTCCTCCTTCTCTTCCTCCTCTACAGGAGGAGGTGGTGGAGGTGGGGGGACTACGATCTTCCCCTTGACAGGCCTGGGTGGGTGGTCGATCAGGCAGTCTGGATCCCAGTAGGGGTCGCAGTCGTACTCCATGCCCTTGAAGGTGCGGATGGGGGCCGGCGGAGACTTCTTGACGAGAACCAGAGGAGGTGGGATGGACTTCTTTGGTGGAGGAGGAGGAGGTGGCTGCTTATGCACTACTATAGGGGGCGGCGTGGCCTTGTGGGGTGCGCAGTGGGGGTGGTAACGAGGGTCACAGAGCACAGGGACAGCACCAGTGGGCATGTAGACAATGTGAGGCTTACAAAGAGGGTCCTTGATGTTGCACAGGTACAGCACATCAGCCTGGGAAATTGAGGGAGCAGGAGGAAGAGGAGGGTGATCTGTGGTCTTTGGGACCCCTTTCATTGGTGGTGGAGGAGGAACGGGTTTGCACTTTTTGTCCGTAGCCGGATCACATGCAATCACCGGCACGCCTAGTTTGCTCTGGAAATAGGAGGCATTTGGGCCATAAGCATGCTCCAGATACCTCATCTGCTGGTAGAGCATCCTCAGCTTATCGATTTCATACAGCTGGAAAAACACAGCAGAGCAACTGAATACATAAACTCACGACAATCTTCTTGAACACTAGTTAAAGTTTTTTTGTTTTAACATTTTTGATTTCGTCAAACAAGAATAAATAACAGCGATAATAATCATGAAAAAAGTAAGACTAATTACAATTAAAAAACAAAACAAAAAACTATTATTTCCCAGTGGAGTGGACAGTAACTTGCTCAAAAATGTGAATAAGAATACACTTTTAAAACCCCTTTAAAATTATACTGTTACTCCATAAATCATGCATGAAAAAAACTAATTCACATGTTGTACATGTTTCTTCTTTGCACATTAAAGCTGCATATATATATATATATATATATATGTAATCTGAACCATATAATCTAGAGAACTAAATCTAATTGAAGTTCAAACTCATTATTTTATCTTTTTTGTGTGTGTGCATATTGTGGTTTAGGCTTCAAATACTTTCTTCTGAATGAACATCCAACCAGAGAGAGCGACTGCAAAAGACAGAAGATTCTGTTTCAGGTATGTGGGTCTTACCCCCTCAGTGTGTCCAATGCTGCTGTAGTATCTGTAGTAAGCCTGGAAGTCTGGGTTTGCTCTGTACCACCTCGGGTCCACGTTACGCTTTGGCCTGGAGTGAGTCAGGAAGTCGTTGGCTTTCTCCGAGTGGATACTAACATCACTCACAGGGACCATCTCTGCTGGAAGAAGAGATGAAGATCACTCCATGAAGAAAAGAAAAGTGTTTCAATCGTTGCGTTATAGAGAGATTTAAGACCAGCACTTGCCTTCCTGCTTGATGGCATTCAACAAAGATTTGCCCTCAAGAAGGCCTGGAAGAGAGGAAATATATTTAGTGGATGTTGCTTCCATCAGTTTGAGGCAAATGTAAAAAAAAAAAAAGAAAATGCAACTGACCAGGAAGAAACACGAGGCAGCAAAGCGGCCCCAGCAAACATAATGAAGAAATCATTTTGAACCCCTGCAATCCAGAAAAAGATGGGACAAAAGGCACCATTATTTACTAAAACACCTGGAAAAAAAGATTTAATCTGAACATCTCAGTTCTCTGTGCATTACATTTTAATTTGATTAAGACCCTCTTCCAAAAAATGGAATTAATTGAGAATGTGATTCAAATTAATCACATTTTCAAAGATGTTTTAATGGTTTTCTCATATCCACATAGACTGACGCTATAAATTTGAAAATCTGACACAATGTGGAAAAAAAAAATTAAAAAAATAATCCAAAACACATCCAAAGAAGTTGAACTTACCTGGGTCAAGAGGCTCTCTCCTCTGGGACAAGAGGCCAAGTGGACTAAATACAAATCCCTCCATGAGTCACCCCACAACATCATTTTCCATCCAATAGGATTTCACCAGCTTTGGGAGCAAAATTTGATCTCCTCCCCTTTTTACATATTGTTTTAAAGTGGGGCCTTTGGCACCAATTAAGAATAAAAAGCCCCTGGACCTAAGTCATAAAGAGAAAAAAACTTCAAATGGAAACTCCCCATTAAGTCTGGAAGGAAAAGATCACCTGCTGGGACAACTGCAACTTTGGGGAAAATGCTGCCTACTTACACAGTATATCTGCCAAAAAAGCAGCTTAGAGGAAAAAAGAAATCACAGATAACAACCCACATGGCGTTGAACGTGTATTTATAGAGGCTTTACAGATTTGTAAAACACGGTCCAAGCCTACAAGTAGTTATTTTTGCTGCATGAACACCTGCTTTTCTCAACAGTTTTGTGTCTGGGAGAATGGCTATTAAAACAGATGTCTTATTTTGTCTTGGCACGTTAACTATCATATTTGACACTTAGAATTAGGCCACATTCTTGCAGGAAGAATTTATGCCATGAATTTGTGGGTTCATCAGCTGCATAGAGGCTACTGAACATTTCTTTGTATGCAAATTGTCTTAAAATGCACCTGTGTGTCTGCAGTTTAGGCCCTTTGGACCACGTACTCATGACATCAATGTTGAATCAACAAATTTTAACAGATGTTTCATTCCTGCAACATAAATCCAATGCAGATCTCAAATATATTTGCTTCACGTCTCCATATCAGCTGTTTTTTTGAAGTTTGAAACAGTTGCATAAATAGAAATTTGCATTTCTCTTCTTTTTAAAGACTACAATAATAATTGCAAGTTGCATCCCGTGTCTTGGTTTTGAGAGCAGACGCTACTAAAAACAGTGACAGGCAGTTAAACCAGGTGTTGAGAGATGATTGTAGTTCTGGATGTACCTTTTTCATGTGAACAAGGAAATGAACAACACAGCTTTGAAGCATTTATTATAACTCTGTTCAACTACAAGGCCCATCATCAATTTGGCTAATTTGCATTACAAAGTGTAAAATATACAGAGATGCTGAATATCAACTGGAGGCCCCAAGCACAAATTGCAGATAATATAACATAATATCAAGTTCTAACATACATATTTACAAGCAATATGGTTGCTGACTGGAAACATAAAAAGCTGGGCGTGTCTGAGAGGTGAGGGGGAAAAAACTAAACAAAAACCTTCACATTCTGCCTGACTTGTGTTACAAAATGCTGGATGAAGAAATATAAAGAACCCTAATACAAGTCTGACAGAAAGCCAAAAGTGGGCGGGACCAAAGCGTGCCTGAAGACAAGTCCGCGGTTGTTCAGACGAAGGTGATGCGGGATCGGGCCTGATTGATCTGCCACACATTCAGCTCCTCATACTCCTCCAGCGCCTCCTCGAACTGGGCTGGTGTGAAGCCGCGAGAGATGCACCGCTGCTCTGCTTCGGCCATGCGGACCACCTTACCGGCGCCCCCGCGGCCTGCAGCGGCATCTGTGGCGAGCTCCCTGACCAGGGAGAAGATGACATCAGCTGGACGCTGGGTCCTGCAAAGAAAGAAGATCAGACTCAGAACAAGTTGTTTACTGGCTTCAAACGTATACGCTACAAGCACGACGATATCCTGATCTCAGCCAGTACGAGTCATTTAATCCACTAGATTTGAAAACAGACTTCAGTGGCTTCACACTAAAGAGTCACTTATCCATCCATCTGATACTGAAATGCTGAGGTTTTGCTTTAAGAGTAAACACATCAGTGAATGACTGGTCCTTACAAACATGGAGAGATCTTAGTTTCCTCCAGGACGAGCAACTGCTCTTACTCAAATTCAAGAAACTCAAAGAGATCCTCAAACAACATCCAATATCTTAAACATGAACTGAGTGAAAGCTAATTTTGAACAACCACCTTGTGGTGCCAGACTTGTCAGCTTGTAGTGAATCCTTGGACATCTCCATCAGTCTCATGGCCTCGTTGACGTCTTCCTTCTCCACCGTGTCCATCATGCGGAGTCGAGCCTGAAAGAGGGCAGAACAGACAGGCGGCGATGAGATGGCGGTTAAAAAGGCAACTGTGTAATAGTCTTACTGTGCACACGTCGACGTCGGCTGCGCTGTGCCGGCACTGTCAGACCGAGACAAGTGCAATGCCCTCTGGGATGGTCGGCAATTGCCCAAGTCTCCGCCTCTCAACACCAGCTAGTCTCTCTACAGGTGGAAAAATAAGCAGCTATAAAATAAATTCACCTTTTTAAAAATAATGTAGAAAAACAGTGATGACAGTGCTGGTCATGGTCAGTTTTGCATGGGTTTGCACAGCTGCTCCTGATGCACATAGGCTGACTGCCCACCCAGCAAAGCTGGCCAGGATCAGAGAAAGAGCTCATCAGCACAAATGTAAGAATGATCAAATCTTAATACTTTCAACATTACAACTCTTGTAGTTCGTTTCTCCCCACAGACAAAGTTATTGCGCCCCCTTGTGGAAGCCTGTGAGCAGCACATTGCTTACTTGTTTACCAGAAGTGCTGGTTTTGCAGTAGGTGGAAGACTGCTACCTGCACAAACAGCACTTTTGATAACCAAAGGCAGAGACAATACAAGTCCTTATGAAAGTCTGCATGACCATTCAACAGCTATGAACATGCTACTGCAGTAATATATAAGCACTGTAGCTTTTCTTTTATCACTGAGAATCATGATTAGATGCAGGTTCTGAGAGTGGAGTGATTTTGTCCAGCGTAGGAAAGAAGTGCTCACATTGCAGTAGACCTGGTTATCATCACTACCTGCACTGTAAGCACTTTATCGCACACTGGGCTGTTCATGAAGTCATCTTACAAACTTGAGTGGCACCAAAACATCAAATCTTCACTCTGAATGGATCTTTACATCTATGAAACTTCTGAAGAAAACACTGATCCAGTTCTTGAGAAACACGTCCAACTCAGAGGGCTGCAGCAGAATTTTCATTAGTCCCGAGTGTCGTTCTCACCAGAGCAGTGGAGAGACGGAGGATGGAGAGCAGGGTACGGGCTGAGGTAAAGGTGGTGTCTTTGCTGACTCGAGCCTCTTTCCTCATTTCCACATAAGCAGCAGTGATGTAATCCGCGAGTGACTCGGGCACAACAGGCTGCTTCTTCTTACACACAGCTATGTAGCGCCTGAAAGGAATAGAATTTACAGTCTTGATGAAAAGACTACATCAGCTCGTGCATAGATGTTTGTCGTTGCCATGGGACCGTAATTATGAAGAATAATTATGTTCCAAGTTTAAGAGCATTACCTCATCAGTTTCATGTCAATGGGTGTGAAGTGTGTGGGTGGCTGCCGTGAGTGCTGGTGGACATAGGTGATGTGCTGAGCCAGTCGCAGGTCAGCATCCGCATCTGGCTTGTCCTGAATGAGCCAGAGGAGGTCAAAACGGGAGAGCAGAGCCGCTGGCAGCTGAATGTTCTGCTCAATGCTTTTCCTGGGATTGTAGCGCCCATATGCAGGGTTGGCTGCTGCTAGAATAGAACAACGGGCGTTCAGAGAGGTCATGATGCCAGCCTGGATGGGGACAAAAGCAGAAAACGTCATGAGTTGGGACATCGTACAGGTGTCTGTTTGAGACGGTTACTCTGCTCAGGGCTCTGGCGGTTGTTAATACCTTAGCAATGGAGATGGTCTGCTGTTCCATGACCTCATGAATAGCTGTTCGATCAGAGTCGGCCATCTTATCAAACTCGTCAATGCAGCAGATGCCCAGGTCAGCCAGCACCAGAGCTCCACCTTCTAGAGTCATTTCACCAGTCAGAGGGTCGCGCATCACAGCTGCAGTCAGACCAACACCAGACGACCCCCGACCTGTTGTGTACTGGCCTGAAGACCAGAGAGGGAACAAGTATTAGAGAGCCTTGCTGTTTGAAACTAAAATTTTTACAAAATCCAAGAAATTCCATTTCGATACTTAATGAGGCCACCGTTAAAAGAAATTCTGTTAATAGCTCAACAACATCACCAGGAGTTAATATTTTACTGTTGCAAGCAATGGTGAGAGAAAGAAAATAAAATGATGAAATATTAAACTAAATTCAGAACTCACTTCGAGGAGCCAGACGGTCAATGTAGGACAGCAGCTGGGACTTGGCAACTCCCGGGTCTCCCATCAAGCAGATATTTATGTTGCCTTCAGGGAAGAGTCAAAACAGGAAGAGTGCAGTTATTGCTACATTTTATGGGTGCAAATACCCTTTCAGAAAAACACCCACAGAAACTAATTGGGAGCCGAGATTAGCACAAAACGGATGTGCAACCATCAAAGCAGGTAACAGGTTTACGGAACGATGTTATGTTCCTCCATATGTTGTTGCTTGTGTGGTGTTTAAGATGATTTTGTCATTCTGATGTTTTATTTCCTTCAGAAAAACAGAAGAGTGTGCGTTTGTGCTCACCTCTGATTTTCATGCCTTTAGGAGCCTGTTCCACTCCACCAACCAGCAAGAGGAGAAGAGCTTTCTTTACATCCTCGTGTCCATAGATCTCTGGTGCTATTGAGCCAGCTAGTTTCTCATAAAACCCTTCCTCTGTAACAGATTACAGCATCTTTAGTTGCTGCAATAACGTCAAGTTTCACTGGCATTCCAATTAGTCAAAAAGATCAAACCTGTAATACTACGCAGCTCCTCATCAGTCAACTCCTCGTTACCGAGCTCGTCATCCTCTGTCTTGTTCATCAGTATGATGCTGTGAGCCTCCAGATAAGTTTCTGACAGAAGTCCCTAAAACCAGGACAAAACATTAGAACAGTTTACACAGCAGTGAAGTAAGCCCCCACCACATTGGAATTTCTCTACCGAGATATTAAAATAACGCAGACTAAAACTAGGAAATCACCTGGACAGTCTGACTGTAGCCTGCACGAAGCAGAGGGAGGAAGATTCCTGTGATAGCTACGTGGTCTCCTGGCTGAGCAAGACGTGTGTTTTCACCACGTGCATACACCGTCATGCTCCTTGGAATATTGCCAACAGGCACCTGGTCACTCTGTAAGTAGAATCACACAAAATGTATTAGCAAAACTGAAACTAAATACAAGTTGGGATAAATAAAGAGCCTCTGTGAATACGGTTCCCTACATGTTCCTGAATACGTAGCTCCTGGAATTTTACAAATTTGGAGCCTCTGGTCTGCAGGTAGAGTCGACCTCCAGATTTGTTGGTGACACACTCTTGACTGGGGCACATGACAAGGGGCATGAAGGAGGGAGACTGGATCTGAGGAACACATCAGAATGATTATTAATAACTTCTTTTTTTTTTTGCAAAAGGATCTAAAGGTTTAACTTGTTAAATAAAAATCTTACTGGTTGGTAGGTCTCTGCACCACACTGGTCACAAGTGTATGTAGCTACAGCCATCATTGGTTTGACCTCAGTGGCACGGGTCACTATACCTCTAACTGTGACGAGGTGACCGATGCTGTCGGCTCGAATTTCTCGCACCACTCTGGGCTTAGATGTGCTGGGCGGTTTAAAGTACAGCTCACTGCGGATACAAGATAGTCGATGAGAAATGTATACATGCATAGAAATGATGAGAATTTTACTCGATCTCCTACTTACAATCTCCTCATGAGTTCAGGAGGGTACTGGTTACGGGGGTCTCTGGTGTCAGCTGGGTCACGACCCCTTTGTTCCATCATTAGCCGGTGTTCAATATACACATCCAGAGAGTCCTTGGCCACAACCTAAGCACAAATAAATAAATAATTAAATATTCCATCAGCTGATATAAAGCTGAGGCATCAAAGAGCACAATCATTTAGATAAACAAACAACCAACTACAAAGAGCTGCATACATCTCTTTCTTTGTATTCTGGCAGCAGCTCATAGATAGCGTCAGCAACAAGTCCGGTATAGCGTTTGGCATTCTCGCAGATGCTCTCAACCAGCTCGGGGTCTTCTTCAGCCACATCATCCAGCTCAACAAAGATAGACACCTTCTCCCGGTGGGCCAATTGCACCTATACACAAAGACATAATTGTTTTAAGGACAGCACTTATCTAATTAGAACCCCTTGACTTTCTCATACTGGCTTCAACACTGCAGACAGCTACAAATGCTGTCAGCTTGATGCGAGTGCCATCTCTCATACAGACAGCTGTGACTGATATACTGTTTTGAGCTTTTGCACAAAAACTCAAAACTTTTGTTAGACCCCAAAACAGCACAACTAACAACATTTCAGTATGAACAACTTATTCAAATGGAGACAGCTTTTGAAACATTTCAGCACAAAGAACGTGCAGAAAATGATAAAAATGCAAAAGATATAATTTGAGAGAAACAAAAAAATAGGTCCATTCACTTCACCCACCAACCTAGCATCACTAATCATGTGGATGACTCAATAAATAAAAATAAATGGTTTAAAAAAAAAAAAAAAAATCATGACATAACATGTTTGAAAGTTTGACCTGCAGCATTATGTATTTGCTATACTCACAAGTTGGGCTCCATATTTGAAAACCTTCTTTCCATTATCATCCTCTGTGTAAAACTCCTGAAGGAACCTTTTGCACTTATCTGCAAAACAAACAAAAAGAGGAAAAACAACAACAACATTAATTTACAACAGGCCGCATCAGGCAGACACTAGGAGGAGGTTGTTAGCTATTCACAGAGAAATATTTTTGCTCAACTTCCATTTCATCACCATTTTCAAAAGTAAAGCTGCTTTTAACTTAAAGCTGTTGGGAACGAGGGTTACCACCAGCAGCACTGGCCCTAAACACTGGCAGCTAATTTGTTGTCCTGCGACGACCCCCTTTGTTGAGTAACATGGCATCCTGTAATCTCGATGAGTCACTATTGCCTACAGTAAAGCACAATCTGCCACTGGTGCGCTACAACAAGGAAATTTTTCTCCAGTGTTTCTCTTATCGTAGTTTTAGAGTGAAATAACTGTAATTACACAGCGGATATCCCCGTGATAAGTATGTAAATACAACAACAACAGGCACGCTCAGTTCGGCGTTGTTTTTTTTTGAAAATATCCCTCACTTCTCGAAAAAAGCCACAACTACCAATAATATTTAATTCTACGGTAAGAGGAACGAAAATAATCTCCGCAACGTAAATAATTCGCCCCACTTACTCTCTCGCTGAAGCAGAAAATGTGCAGCTCTGGTATATTATTTCCCTGTTCGAGGATGTTATTGTAAACAAAGCAGCACATGGCTTTTTGTGCCCTGCCACTCAAGATATCCATCCGCGACTCCTCCGCTCTTGAAAACAGTCCCGGGCTGTTGTTTTCAAACCGTCGCCAGCCATCTTCTAACATTAGCTTATGTTAGCAGAGTTGTGTTCAACACTGCAGATACTCGCAACCGTTCTAAGCAAAAATACATAAACCAAAATAAATATTTATAGCGAGACGCTTATTGGATATTTTAACATGGGGGTTACGAGGATTAAAGTATAACTTCTATCATTAACATTACACTTCGAGTTTGACCAAATTACACAGGAGCTTGTGATTTAAAATAAGGTAAATTCAAAATTGAAGACAAGGGCATATTAGTTGGACAACACACACACACACACACACATATATATATATATATATATATGTATATGTCCCC